>JAWWVC010000129.1:0-11179 GCA_033807815.1 Rumohra adiantiformis | reverse complement strand
TTGTACAACATTATGGCATACTAGATATCAAATATCATCAAGGTTTGCTCAAAAGCTTCCCCAAAAAAAATGATAAAGAGTATTGTCATTTTTTTTCAAAATTGCCAAGTTTGGGAGAACCATTAACAATGTTACAAATTTTCCCTTTGGTATCCACTTAGTCCAAACACATGAAAAAGAAAAGAAGGGGACATTTGTTTATCTTTTCTTTTATGATAAGGTTGCAAGTCCTTCATTGAGCCTATTTCCCTCTAGGATAGTCCATTTGCTCTATTATTAGCACCACATGTATGTGTGTAAGTGTGAGTGTGGGGGGGGCAACTGCAAAGATACTACGAATTAGGTAGGTATGGAGAGTGAGCTAGGCATGGAGTGGCACATGCATAATGTGTGACATATATTCATTGAATCCTTTTTTTTATGGTGAAAAATGGTTCCTTAGGCATGTTCTCTTTATTATGTCCTTTATCACTACATGCCTTTACCATTTGTGCTTGAGTAAAGTGTAAGACACCATGTCTTGCATGCATACTCCTTGATTCCATGCAAACACGATGTCAACTCCCTTAAGGTCAATGACCATTCCGCTAGGCCCACGTGGTTGCATGTTAACACTAGTTTGGTAATAGGACATAAAAGTGCCCTTAAACATTTTTATGTCTTGTTTTGTGTTGTCTTTCATAGATTTTATTGAGAACATTTGTTTATCATTGTAAAAGTTCAAGAACCAAAATGGTTAGCTTATATATTGAAGAAAATCTTGAATTTTTTTAAAGTGCAACAAAGATCATTAAGTTTACATTTAAAGCCATTTTTCAAGGTTGAAGTGTTGAGAAAAATCAAAGATGTTTACTTTGTCTACATAAACTGGCGTTAATTCTTGCTGTATATGTGTACTTTGACGACCATGAATTTACTTCCTTTCATGACCCATTGTCTTTGAACATATGCTTTCATGCACTTTCTCTCTCTAGAATGGCCACTTTTTGGAGAGAAAAAGGCCTTGGTGAAGCCTAAACGATATCAAAATTAAATTTTGATGTTAATACAAAGTCTCCAAAGTACACTAAAGTGTGTGCTAGTTTTAAAAACCAAGAACTAAAAAATGATATATACGGGTTTCAGTGTCTATACTACACTTAAAAAGTACCACTACTCATTATTTAGAGATATATTGAACACAAAGATACCTGTAGTAAGCATCATTTGATGAGTCACTCTAATATTTTTAGATCTAATGTTACTAGTTTTGATGTTTGTGGTGGGACTAATAATCTCTATTGCGCTTAAAGAAATATTAGTAATGTGATGATTTTCCTTTATAAAGAAATATTACTGCTATCTAAATATAACATTCAAAGGGTTTACACACAAGCTTATGATGGCCATTTAGTCGAGCTCTTTCCATAAACATATGTACCACTGGGTACCTAACATGCTTATTTGACATAAATCACATCGATATCAATTTTACGATCAATTTTTATTTTTCTACAGGTTTTCAATTGCTAAAGATGGAATCTAAAAAAAATTGATCTCATTGAAGTAGTTTCTACTTCTTATCGTAGGATATCAAAATTCAAAACACAGTTCTCCACGTGCCGAAACCCATTGTACTATAAGTTTATGGCCACCTTGCAATTAGATTTAATGCTTTGTTTTGAGAGCTGTCATATATTTTAAAGGTAGCCTAATATGTCTAGAATAAAGTGAAAAAGGTATGTTTGAAGAAACTACATACATGCTAGGTTGTGAATTCTTCCCAAAGCATGAAAAGGACGTGTCTATGTCGTGTTGAGCTACCAAACTAGTGTTAACAGCATGTACATTATTAATGTATATGTGTTTAAACAACCTGTATTAAGCGCACAAAAAAGTCAAAGCACCTAGATGTCAAATGTGAGCGTAGATGATGGGACACACGGAGAAGAGAGAGAGTGTGCCCCTCCCCCCCCCCAAAAAAAGCACACACACCCTACAACACAAATTGTATTGGTTATTCTCTCACACGTAATAAAATCATGCACAAAGAAGAGTGCAATGTGGGGCATGTCATTTTTTGCATGCACGTGCCTTGTACACCTCAACACATGAGCACAACCAATGTATAAGAAAGGTGGCAGTACAGAAGTGTATGTGTGGTGAATGGCAGAATGCAAAGAGCGAAACGGTGTTCTCAATAAAACGGCGATCGTAGTACAAACAGAGGCATTGATATGCCACTATCTTGGTTTGGGTGTTGAAGTAGGAGGAGAGTCATGGGAAAGGGCACACATGATATTATTTAGGGGATGTTATGGTATGAAGTGGGCGATATAAAAAGAGGTGTGATTAGAGGGAGGAAACTATAGTTTGAGGAACATTAGTAACGGTGTCGAGAAGGGAAACAGTGACTTCAGTGAGGACGCGGGTAGGATAGATGATAATGGTGGTGGTGGTGCTTACGCGGATGCTGACGGCGACGGTATTATTGGTGGAGAGGTTAATGAAGGTGATGTTGCGGAGGGCATTCACAGATGTACTAGTAAGAATTAGCTGTTGCGTGGTATTGGCGAGCACTATCACGCTGCTGCTGATCAATCCGGTGCCGCTGCTCGTACTGGCGGTCACACTGACGGCGATGTTGGACTCATTGATAATGGGCAGGGTGATGGTGATCCCTTGCACATGATGACAAAGCCCCATTAGCACCACTAACACTCCCAATGCTACTACTCTACTTGCCTTCTTGCTTCCCATCAAGCTCATGCATGCAGTACCCTCCATATATACCGAACCGCAGCTAGCCATATAGAGTCTACTGCTAAGCTTCACCTTCTCCTTTGGGTGGAGCGCCTCTTGCGTGCGTTGCTTTATATAGACGCTCCCCCATTGCCTCCATTGGTTCCTTGTCTGTGCAAGTCATGGGCAGCTCCCCGTACTTTGCAGCTGCCACCTTCAACTTTGTGCATGGAAAAGCGACGTCGTATTAAAGCAGATCGAGTGCAACTTCAACTTTATCTCATCCCGATCCAAGCTGCGCTTCAAGCTCTTTACTCAAACTTTTGATTGAAAATGGTTTAGAAGCTTTCCTCAACCACAGAAATAAAATAGAGCAGCGTGTACGACCAAGGGGGAAAAAGTAGGACAAAGAGCTAAGTCACACGGAGCAGTAGTCTGATTAGTGGGATCTAAATTCCCTCCTATACTAGAAAGTGTTCAAGTGGGCATGCATGCATTTTGTCCTACGTTCTCATAATACCACTAATACTAAGAAAAACTCTAGTATTAGCTTGAATCCACTAAATTTATTGGCTCTCATTAAAAGAAGTAGCTTAAATCCGCTAAATTCATTGGCTCTCATAAAAAGAAGGAAGAATCTTTTCTCTCTCTTTGGCTCTCATTGTTGGAAAGGCATGTTGTGGAAAGTCAAAAATGTAATTCAACCCCATTTTCATTTGTGGTGGGTGCCCACACTTTAGTCGACTTAAAGGTAAATCCCACTAATGCTACAAATGCTCCGTGTGACGTCTCGCCTCCTTTTTAAGACCCTAGTCCCATATCTGTATATTAGGGGGAGAGGGCACAAGGCTTGTATTAAGGTCAAGAAATAAGGAAAAAGCATACTTTTGTATTGGATGCATGTTGGCTTCTGTTAAGGGAACTCCTTGGGCACTACCGCACTGCAAGAGGGCAAAACAAAATATTCCTTTTCTTTTCCTTCTTGCAGTGCGGTAATGTTCGCTACTTTTAAGAGAAATGCTGGCTCCTTTTTTAAGGGAAGTCTTTGGGCACCTAGAAAGTAGGCCATAACCCTCATTTTTTAGAGCAACAATGGAGCTTTTTTGTGCTTCTATTTTTCGAGGATAAACTCTCATAACATTGCACAATTCCAAGCCGCTATTACCCCTACTGTCACAAATGGGATCCGACTCTTAATACTTCTTTACTTTAAAACCTTTGCACTGGCATGCTCCTCCATTTGTAAGGATCACTTCACGCGCATCATGAAATGCGTGCACTTCACACCACTGGTGGCCATGCATTCACACCACATGGGAGATGGTGCTTTGGAGTTTTGCGACAATTGAATCTTAGTTTCCCAATTTTGAGGTTTTTTTGTCTCTTTAAAAATCCCTTTCCACCATAGAGATTGAGGCTGTGTTGGTGTGCACAATGTACTTTTGTGGTTTTCAATGTTGTTTCACATGTTTTGAAACTATCAAATCACCTGTGTATCAAAAATTAATGGCAGTTTGCATCCATCGATGCGCACCTCAAATGTAGCATTTATGCTTGCCTTTAGCGGCATCTGAAGTGGCCCTAATGCAAACAAGATTTAACTACCTTTGTGTAAGGTAGTTTCAAGGAGTATCAAGTCTTTGCAATGATGCTTTGATTGTTTCCTCATAGTTATCTACATGTGATTAGATCTACCAACTTTCGTGTAAAAGTTCCTTAAAAACTCTTATAGAGTAACAGTTGACCAAATCAAAACTCACTTTCATAAAGTTGTATGTGAGGGACACATTCATGAAGATGTATTTGAGGGGCACATTCTAGCAAAACACTTAAGTGAAAACTCAATGGTGGCCAAATTGTTGAATCCTACAAACTAGACCCTCTTTGTTTGAGCTAGATTCTTCAAAGAAAGCTAGTAAGCCCATGCACTTCCACATGCATTCAACTCCATCCTTGACAAGGCTGCCGACACTTGTTATTGCACCTAAAAATTTTGTTTGATCTAGAAGACTCAAACCCAAATACCTTGCCATAGAAAGGAAAAGTCATTTTGCAAGGACATTAAGCACTAGCAATTATGGTAGAGTTTACTAAAGTGAGGCCATACATTCATTCTTTTTGCAATCAAACTACTTTAAAGACTTTCAAAATGGTTTTAAAAACTAAAGGTACTAAAGATTATAATGCATCCAACAAAGCATTGCTTTGGAAATGAGAGTAGACATTTAGTAACCATGACAGAGAGTGCACAAGCCATTTGATAATGTGAAGTAAACCCTAGGAGGGTAGGATTCAAACTTGAGAACTTGATAGCAATGTACTAGCTATTCTATAGTGGGGGTGAACTATCCTTGGATAAAAGGGGACAAGAAGGGAATGATGCTCAACCATGAAACTGTCAACATTTCAAACAGGAGGAAGAGTTTATACCAAAACTCACATAACTTCCACTCTAAAACGGTGCAAAGATAATTGTATTGCATGATTCTCTTGTGATGCTAAACATATAGTCAATGGTCTAATGCAAGTGTCTTTGAACTTTTTAAATAATCAATCTTTTGTTTTCACTTCTAAGGTAAGTGTGATAAGTATCATTGCTTTTGTCTAAGTGAAAGTTAATAATAACTTTGGCAAGCCTTTAAAAGAGCAGATATTGTAAAAAGGAAACAAGATGCTGCAAACTCAAAACAAATGCCAAAAAGTTATTGACCTCCATGAGCATGGAGTATCACAAAATCCATGCTAATTGCAATGATTGTATCCTCTCCCATAACAAATAAAAGCATCTATTAGAATGTCTCTAGTGTGACTTAAAAAGGTATAAAGAGGATGTTCTTGGGGAAGTTATCCCCTTAAAGGTTCCTAAGCACTTTTCTATCATTCCAAGAATAATAAGCCTATTTAGGGGCAAATACATTGCAAGATTGATGACATGGCTTCAATCAACTAGATCCATAGATGAAGTGATGGGAGTGCCTCTTAACTTTTTTGTATAGGTTCTATCATACACATTTGAGAGAATTTTACATAATAAATCTAACTATGCTGCACTTTTTCACAATCAAAGATTTGCCTACATTGGGTTATAGAGCATGTCCTCCATGTGGTCCTCATCTGGATGCAAGACACTCAAACGCAATTTGAAATATTGTCTATCAAGGACATGTAAGATATATTCTAGAGAATTATGATCTATGAGATGGTAATATAGAATGGCCTCCTCCAAGTACAATAATGGAAAGTAGTTGGAAGATCAAATGGCAAGAATGTTGCAACTTACCAAGCCTTGGGATGAAGAGGCCCTCAAACTTCCACCAACTTCCCTATTGAAGTTATATGATCAAACATTTTCTTGATCCACCAAGTTGTAGTATAAATGATGTGGGAAAACTTATATTACGAAAGACCATCATTGTAAAAAGAAAGCAAGAGACAAAAAGATGACTTGCAAGATCAAGGTTGCATGCACAAGCTGTGGGCACACACTAAACCTAATGGAAAGGTGGTAGTTCCAAGGGCTACATGGGTTTTACATATGATGGAGTGTTCATAATATATTTGAACAATGGGTTGAAGACTTATAGGGCTAAATAATTACAAGCTATAGTTATATGAAGAGAAAGTGTTGCAAGAGAAGTTGGCAAAGACAGAGAGTCACAAGGACAAACAATATGAAGCAAGAACATGAATCTCAAAACATTGGTTTTTAAAGACTCTTTCCTATTTTTCATTAGATCCCTCTTAAAAGCAATGTAAATATAAGTCACAAGGGAATAAAAGTGACCATTCTTTAAGGATTAATGTAAATAATGTCAAGATAGAATATGGGCTCCCAAGAGTTCCAAGTTGTATCATGTGTAGCCTATTTCCTTTAATTTATCATGTTTTCTAAAGGATGTTTGCCCAAATGTGAAAAGCCATTTTGTCCTAGGTACAAAGCTACCATTCTCTAGAGATTACATGCTTTTTGATCATATCTCTAAGGAACTCTCCAACTCTAGCTCTCCTCTACTCTAAGAAATGTCCAAGCTTTCATAACTTGAGCTTCCATTGTAGTCTATTTTATGAAGATTAATGAAGTGGATTATGGCTTTTCTTCCCTTCTCTTTCACTCTTGCAATGTTTATGTGAGTAACAATTGCTTCTTTCTTATGTGTGATTAAATGGCTGAGGCTTGAGTGTGGTTGCTTTCTTGCTTAGTTGGTTTACATTATTGTTTTGTTTGATTACAATGGTGTGAATTTGCATTGGATAGTGATCTACTAGTATTGTAGAGATCCCAAGGTTTCTTGAACCTTTTATCTCCATCCAAAACATTAAAAAGAGCTATAAATGACTAGAAACAAGCCCTAAAATAATCTAAAACATCGCAAAAAAATTTGTACAATTTTGATGTCACTAAAACAGGCATAACTTCTACATCAAGAGATTGGCAAAACTTTTTATAGGTCTTGAGGTTGCAAGATCCTCTACAAATTTCATGAACAACTTACTTTTTCTTGCTTCATGGCTACATTGAAGTCAAGTTCTCCAAAAAGTGACCAAAAGACCTTTGTTTTTTGACCAAAAGTTGGCATGGCCTAAAATTATTATTAGCTCACTTTAAATTTGCAAAGGAGTGAAAGGAAGTCCAAAGACTTATTTAAGAGCTCTATCTTAGCTTGAAAATGGTCCTATTAATGTGAATGAATGAGCTTGCCAAGACCTCAAAGAATAGCTACTCACACAACATTACATTGTACACAAACCAATGAACCCCATAAACAAAGGCTTAAGTTTTGATTCTAGCAAAACATCAAGAAGGCAAGTAGTAGTGAAGCTTTAAATTCAATGGAATAAGTCAAAAACCAAAGAGCTCATATCATTGTATCATCAACTTTGAGCATGTGGCACAATACCACCAACTTATCTATGTAGAAATATGCATGGATTTTTGTTAACTTTAAGTGAAAGTGCTTTGTCATGGTTCCAAATGCTGAAGCCCAACGTGCTTTATGACTTTGACATATTTATAAAGTGTTCCAAAGAGGCCCACTCCAAAATAGGAATAAAACATAACGCTATCACCAAAATCCCAAACTCTAAACAAAAGGACACTGCATTAGTGCGCTAGTGCATAGATAGGCTAAAACAATACATAGCAAGATGTCCAACCTCTGAGCTTCCAAAACAAGAGAGACTCATATCTAATCTCATAGAAGGACTCTAGTATTCTTGACTTTACATCATTCTCTTTTCCCAAAATCATATAAATTTAACACTCATTGTTTTGAAGCACAAAGGCTTGGCACTAATTGTGGCCACCTTCACTCAAGTCAAGATAGAGGGTTAGCTGCTTCAAGCTCAACACATCACAAAATGAGAATGCACTCATGCAAACCAATGCTGATAGAATTTTAAAGTAATTTAAACAAAACACTCAATTAGGTCAACATTATTGGACTTACCAACAATTGACACAACTTTTAAGATACCCTCCATAAGGTCCTCTTAATAAGTGGTGTGATACATGTAGTAGGTAGGGCAAACATAATCCAAACAATGGCTATAGTCAACATCAGTACTTGAGAGAAATAGAAGGAAACCAGGTGATTAATCTTGTTCCTTACTTGACTCCATAGAATGCTAGAACAAATAAGAGAGCAAGCGCCTAAACCAACTCCACAAGGAACTACTCCTGTCCATTATGTAGACATGGAGGAAGGTGGGTCTTAAATGGAAATATTGCCATCATATCCCTATTATGAGGAGGAGCCATATTCTCTACAAGTATCCATCAACTAGCTAGGTGATTTGGATGCAGCAAATGGAGATCTTGCCATCCTATCTTGATTTCAAGGAGAACCCATCTTCTTGCATTATCCATCATCTAGCTATGTGATTTAAATACAAAAAATGCTAAGTTCATGGTGCAACTTCCTATAAAGCTTTGTATATGATTGGGAATGGTGTTGTTAGACCCTCTAAAGGACCTACAAGAATACCTACAAACCAGTGGTGGCTAGTACTTGAGGCTAATGTTTTGAATGTACATGTGACCACTACAAAAAGGATTGTCCATCACAAAGGGAAGCTGCAGGGGTAGGTGGATCACACGTGTGGCCCCGGTTTCTTATATATTATGGTGGATATGGCAATTATCATCTTGTCCAAGACTTCCCAATTAATCCTAGAGAACATGCGCCCAAGTATACAACAACCCTAGGTATGGTTGACATTGTACAATCTTCTACAGCTTCTAAAACCAAAATTGATACCAATAGATCTTCCTTGCAATTTTCTACTTGTGCACAAGTAATGGGGGGGAGAAAGGATAAGGTTGAGCAAGTTAGTGGTAAATCATCTTGGAGAAAGCACAAGAGAAGGCCATAAAACCAATGCAAAAGAGTTAGGAAAACTAGTTTGGAACACTCTAATTCAAGTCAAAGTATGGAGCACGCTAGTGAAACTCTTTTGAATAAGTATTCAATGGTGGAAAATGGAGGAGGAACAATTCTAGACCATATTGACACAAAGTCAAGTGACAAGGAGACTTAGTGGCTTTGTTCTTATGGATGAAATGAATGAAACATTAAACATATTTCCCAAAGCTTATGAGCAACATATTAAGGTTGACACCATTATCTTGCCAATGCTAAAAGAGTATCCTAGCTAATAGAAGAGAAAGCCATTTTGGTTAAGAATCAAGTGCTAAGTTAAGACACACATACTTTACTAGAAGGGCCGCCACCCTATTCAATAAGGAGAAAGCTAAAACTAGGATCTTTCTTAAAGACCATACCAAAAGTATCTAAAGAGGATATAGGGGTTAAATTTGAGGAGAAATAATAAGAGAGCAAGGGCATGGATGCAATTTTAGCTCTGCAAGAAGGTGTGGTAAAGAAACTCTAAAAGGAGGTAAAAGAAAAGGAATTCATGTCCAAGGCATCAACTCCCTTATCTATCATTCAGCTCCTCTCATAATCTTTAGTGTCTAAAGTAGAAACAAAAGTGGTGGACCCATTGAGTGATGATAAGAATGATATGAGCTAAGCCAATACATTTTTGACAATGCCATTATATGCTAGAAAGACTAAAGTGGGTAGATAAATCAAGCCTTTTCCTTCTTCCCAACTCATCACTCTTGAGGTGAAAGACACTCTAAACCCCCATGCAATTCTCCCAAAAAAATTTGACAATAACATTACCTCCAATGTATTTTTAGAAATCAAGTCACGTTTGTGGGATCAAGTGTCTTATGCTTTAGAACAATGGGTATATTGTCAAAGGGGATGACATGTCTATAAGACAAAGCTCTCAGTAGCATTGAACTAGTCAATACAAAAAATCCCTTTTAACAAAGTGAATAGGTATGAAAAGCAATGCTTCTTATGAAAATGGATGGGAAGAAAACCTTAGACATATTTTACATGGGATTTGGGATCAATATAGCCACTAAAGCCTTGTGGAAAAATGGGGGAGTAAAGCGCTAAACTTCACCAAACTGTCTGCTTCCATAGCTTGAGCTTCCATTTTACTCTATATCTCAAATATTAATGAGGTGGATTATGGCTTCTCTTTTCTTCTCTTTCACTCTTGCAATGTCTATCTGAGAAGTGATTTCTTCTTTCCTATGTGTGGTTAAATGGTTAAGGCTTGAGTGTGGTTGCTTGCTTGGCTAGTTGATAAGCACTGTTTCCTTTTATTAAAGTGGTGTGAATTGAGTATATTAGCATTTGAGTTTGCATTGAAGGATTGTATGAATATATGGGAATGTGTGAATGAAGATAATATTGCCTTTGAGTGCTATGTCATTTGTCCATTGCTTTTATTGAGAACAAGGATGATGTGTTGATGCATGCTTCTCTTGCTCCTACACTTTTTGGCTTCTAAAATGGCCCCCAAAAAGCTTGCACATATTTCCTTTTTCCTTGTATTTTTTTACCATGTTTTGTTTCTAGGAAAAGGCTCATATCCATGGTTGTAAACAACCATGCACCCATGAATGTGTGTGTGCCAAGTGTGGTGCTATTTTAAGGCATGACAAGAAGGTCAGGATAGGCTACCGTCTCAAAATGTTAAGTCTTGGAAAGCACTGGTTTCAAGATGTACACAAGAAGGTCAAGGTGAGAAAGCACTAAAATGTTTTGAAACTCATAGCAATAAGGGCATTTCCTCAAATGAAGTAACTTTCATATGAATCTTGAAAGCATGGGGTAAAAGTGGAGCAAATGGCAGAGGGAAACAAATCCATGGTGGACTACAAGGTGCAGTTGTTGAGTGGAACCAGATTGTGCATGGCAATGCCCTAGTGGGCATGCATGCAAGGTGTGCTTCCTCTATCTCTAAAGAAGGTGGGAACTTCACGTTATGGGGGGAACCCTTTTTGAAACCTTAAAAAAAAAAAAAACCAAAGGGTAGGATGGCCATATGGTAGCCACCGCACCCACTGCCACCCTGTCCTTATCCCAAGAGAGGC
>JAWWVC010000128.1:0-11404 GCA_033807815.1 Rumohra adiantiformis | reverse complement strand
CTCTCTCTCTCTCTCTCTCTCTCTCTCTCTCTCTCTCTCTCTCTCTCTCTCTCTCTCTCTCTCTCTCTCTCTCACACCCACACACACACACACACACACACACACACACACACACACACACACACACACATTTCAATATCTTCCTCTCTATCCTTTTCTATCTTTTACTCTCTCCTTTGCCTCACAACCCCCTTGCTCTTTCTCTTTTATTGCTCTCTTTCCCTCATATTCTCTTTGTATCTCATAAACTACTCTCTCTCTCTCTCTCTCTCTCTCTCTCTCTCTCTCTCTTCTTGCATTGTGCTTAATATAAATAGAGACCCTCTTGATAGCAAAGTGAGAGAAAGAAATGACATGAAAAAAATGTTTCAATGCATTTTCCAAAACTCTTCAAAGAGTTCAACACATAAAAGGGTTCACAAAGGGGCTTTTGCTTTTGATTGATATGAGTGCTACAAGGTTCTTGACTCTAGATTGGCACAAGGCAAGGGACTACAACACGATACAAAGCAAAGTCTACAAGGAGAGTGAAACGTAAGCATAGACCTTGGGGGAGCTCTCTTATTGAGGAGCACTAGTAATCATTGACCACCCAACCATAGGAGTCTCATATATAGAGACATGTTAGTTCACACCTGGTTGGAGCGCGCCCAAGACTATGGTGTGCGGAGCTACACACCCATGTTACCATCATGGCCTTCTCACAATCTCGTCTGGCCATCTGGCCCTCCCCCTTGAACTATTGACATCCGCAGTGTACCCTACGCATTCTTACCACATATGTCACTCGTGCTTTGAGGTCTTGCTAATATAGGTGATGTAACACTACCTTGCCCTTAACCAAAGTTTATGTCTGTAGAAGAATTGATGCAAACCTTGGTAAGACAAAACCGTAAGGTCAAAAATCATTGTATGTATAGGACTTTTATCCTCGAGGATATTTATGATCACAGCTTTTACAACTCTCTTGATTATTTTCTTGTGAGTTCTCTCTTTAAAAACTCGTTATTGACTTTGTGAGTTTACTATGTTAAACTCCTTTCAGATTCTTGATTGCACCATTCAACCTTTTACATTCTTTGGTGACATAAAATTACTTCAGACTTTTGTACTAAAGGAACATATACCAAGCATCCCATACTTCTCCATTAAGCAATTCAATGTTCTAACTAAGGTAAATGTTGTCCATTCTATCTTTAGAATCTTTAAACCACTAGCCAAGTGAGATCTCTAAAGATCATAATAAGTTTTCTCATAATGTTAGGTTTTATTAACTTGGATTGTTTGGACTTTTATCCACTAAACTTACTTGTTTCTAAGCTAATAATTTGCCTTTTTCTCACAACTTTATATCATGCCTAGTTGGATTAAAAAAAACAAACCATTAAAAGGTGAACAGGTCAACTTGAAGTATCTTACCTTACAGTGTGTACTTGGGTAAAAGTGACGTTCTTTCCTTATACTTATAAGCTCTTTATTGGTTGTCATTTTTTAACCATGCGTTTGTACACGTAGGTGTCTGTAAGGGTAATTTATTGTTATCCCCTTACATGTTTCTCTTTCAAGGAGTTCATCTATCCATATGAAAAATGTTGAATAGACACAAGAAAAAAAACCACATTCTCAAAAGAAACATTAATTCTTAGTTTTATTTGAGCTAAATACAATTGACTCAAGACCTCTTAACTTACTATAGTATGTCCTTAAAGTTGTGTATAATACTAAACAAAGTTCTTTCAATTGAAACTATGTGTCCCCTACCATACACATTCATTTAAATTTCCTCTATTAAGATATTATTTTTTGGATCATAAATCCTTATTCACAAAGAGTCCCATGAGTCCTACATCATCCAAGTATATATAATAGAATAAGGGACTAACTCAAAATGGGTGACATGCTAGGTTTGCCTCTTAGATTTGGGTATAATAAGGTAGAAAGTATTATGTGGCCATGCACAATTCACCTTTCACCAAAATCTATTTATACTCTTAGGTAGCCATCTATGATCTACCTTTGATCTATTACCAAAATCATATTAATCTATCTCACTCATCCAATAATGCCTTCATATTTTAAACTGAAAGGAGCAGTTTATAGATTTTGTTCTCTGGCTTCCTCTAGTACAAGATAGTGAATTCTCAACCACACTTGTATATTTATATACTGACATACTTTGAATTGTGGCTTCCTTTGCATTTGAATGCCTTCTTTTTTTGTGGTGGAGGTACCTTTAACTTCCTTCACCCTTAAAATTATTTATGTCAAATCCTTTTGATCCTAGTCTAAAGGCCAATTCTAAACAGTCAACATTCATTTTTATAAGTGCCAAGTTCATGGTACCTATTATGTATGCAAATGTTTCTCCTAAACATTATGTCATATTAGTTTCCTTTTGAGTGCCCTTCATGCCTTTATGTGTGCACATTAGTACATGCCATTTATGGATTTCTTGTAATAGGAATTTGCGTTCATGTTTTAGAAATTATTTTTAGTCAAAGCCTTTTCTTATTCTTTTAAAATTTGTACATAGTCAAGGGAGTCAAAGGAGTATTTTCATTCGCAGTTTGAAATTTTGGCCCATGACCCTTCTTGTGGGCCACTTTTGAAGGTGCTAAGGTAAGAGTTTGGAAGAGATTTGTATTGACAAAATGTAGCCCTTATGTTAAGGAAAGAGACTTGTTCTCCAAGTTTTTTCTAGTTTTATGGTTTTCATGCTTGTTGAAGCCCATATGTAAAGGAAAAAGTGTAAAAAGCCTATTTTTCATCTTTTCTTTAAAAATTATGGAGTTGTAGATTAAGTTAAGGTTAATCTAAGCACGATCTAGTTTTTATACAGTCTCATGATGGTTGTAGAGCTTGATAAGACAAACAAATTGATATGTCACGAGGTCAGGCAGATTTGGAGCCGATTGTGAGATACGAGCCGTACAAAATAGCCTAAAATTTAGGACTTGATATTTTTTCTTAATCTTTCTTATTACATACTTTTAGCGTCTTTTTGGTTATTTTGCAAGACATCACTCTTTTGAATAGATTTTGAACCTACTTTATGCAATTGGTTGAGTTAAGCAAAAAGGAAGTTACTTTACGATCCAAAAAGGGAGAAAATTTGCCCATGTCGTGCATCAAACAAAGGACATTATCTGAGAGCTATTGGTTCGTGAATGAGATTGTGAGTGTGTGTGAGACTCAGATTGTGAGTGAGAGTGAGACACAATTCTCTTTGCAATAGCTTGGGGGTGGTCGGGTGGTATGATGCAAGCTATGCTTCTCTTGTAGCTCAACAAACTTAATAAAGATACTCTATTTTGCTCCATAATTTGTGTATTCTTTCTTTTTCCTCTATTTGTCAAGTTACCTCTCTAGAGTTGCATCACATTTCTATACCTTCTAAGGGACCAGTCCTTTTGTGGTGGAGGTAGCTTTAACATCTTTCATCATTAAAATAAATTATGTCAAATTCTTTTGATCTTAGTGTAAGCATCAATTCTAAACAATCAACATTCATTTTTTTAAGTTCCAATTTCATGGTACCTATAAGTATGCACATGTTTTGCCTAAACAATATGTCATAGTAACTCAATGTCAAATGCACTTCATGCCTTTATGGGTGCACATTAGTACATGCCATTTATGGATTTTCTATACTATCTAAGTTTTACATGTGCACACGTGCAAGATTGCATTTCTCTTTATTGTGACATCACATTTTATCATATATGCGTGAGTCAAACCCTTGTAACTTATTCAATGAGATGTGTAGGTCTCCATGTAGGTGTGTGCATGTGTATAAACAAGCACACCAACCTTGGGAGGGCTCAGTATCTCTTTCCAATATATCTCATGCATGCAAATAACAAGTGCATTGTACTCACACATTTGTACATGTGTGGGAGTCAAATTTTTAATTTCCCCCTTTTCATTTCCTTGAATTCCATCATGTGTGTGTAGCCGTTTATTATGCTTTTCTCAAAAAACTTGGCTTTCTACAAGACTAGAGTTAGTCCATTCTATGTGATAACCACATGTGATGTGTGGATATATTAAGCAATTAATAACCCCTTTCACCTCTCTTAAAACAAAAATGAAACACACTTTATTTTCTTCTCAAGAATGCCATACTTTTTTTTTTTAATCTCTAGATTAGAGACCATTCTTTTGTGTCTAAGTGTGAGAAGCAAAGTTTGTTCTATCTCTTCCTCTACAAGAATTTTCTAACACTCTCTTTCTTACTAGGCAAGATAAATATTTCTCTCTCTATGAATAGATAGTGACACAATAATATAGTCATGGGCTCTCCTTGTAAGCTCCATGTCCCTGTAACCATATTGCTTAATCTTGTGGGCTCTCTTTTAGTAGTGCTAGCACAAAGGTGCTAGAGCTGTCCAGTATAAGGGAGAGTTGAGTGCACAGCTTGTTGTGGCCCTCCCCCTTACCATCACTTATGGCCGCCTCCTTGTAACCCCCTACATTAAAGGCTAGTGAGATTAAAAAAATCACTTTCTTGATTCTCTCTCTCATACTAAAGAGAGAATCTTTCTCTCTTTTTATCTCTCACACGTACATAGGTACATAGGTATGCATAACATGTGAGGTCTCTACATGGGTAAGAGAGTACGTGACAGGCTCTCTTGAGGACTGCATGCAAGCCACAACACCAAGTAGCCATGGCAGCACAGCCTCTTGTGACCTTGTCTTTATTAAAATCTTCTCCTTCTTGCACTCCCTTGAAGCTCTCATAGAATTTATATACTCTCTATGTTCTATACAACAAGTGTTGGTGCCACACACACGCACGCACACACACACACACACACACACCTACTTTTATTCTCGCACAACATTTACAGTGCTAGTTACCTGTGTGGCTATTTTACTCTTGTTAAGGACCAAGATAGAGAATTATCTAATCTCCCTTGTTTTGCCCTTGTGTCTATCATGTTGCACTCTTGACACTCCTAATGCCATGGGGTAGAGAGAGTGTGTTTGTGTGTGTCCTAATGCCATGAGGTAGAGAGAGAGTGTGTGTGTGTGTGTACACACACACACATACACACACACCTTCTTGCAATGCCCTATCCTCTTTCATCAATCCGCTCCCACACCTTTGTTGCCTCTTGCAACCTAGACATAGTTATGTGCTTATTTCTCTAGCCTTCCTCCTTGTTGTGTGTAAGCACACACACAAGCAGACACATTGGTGCATGTATTTTTGTGATATTACTACATACCTGTAGTTGAGTTCCCTCACTCCATACTACGCCAAAAGCGGGAGGCAAGTGTGCTCTAATCTCCACTCAGCCATAAAAGGAATGAAGGAAGCTCTATCATTGTTTAACCTTTATAGTGGTGGCATGTCAACCCACACTAGTCCGATCTGGGCGTCGTCACCCTTGAACCTCAAGATACTTGTCGTTTGCAATCTTGTGTGCAAGCTAGCTAATTCATTAAGCACATGTGTCCCAACATTATGGGCTACATGACCATACACCCCCACCCCCCTTAAAAAGAATTTTTCCCATAAAAAACAAAGTTGGGACGTTTGTTGCATGCGCTCTTCTACCCAAGCTAGCTACCCAATTAAGCACACATGGGTCCTCCCATTATAGGCTACGTGACAGTACCCCCCTCCCTCCCCTTAAGAAGAGTTTCTATCATCAAAAACACAAAGTTAAAATAGTTTCTGGTAGGTGCTGTCACTCTCTCCCGAGAAGAAGTGTCCTCTTCACAATCCCTCCATTTAACCAGGGCTTCTCAATACATCCTATGTCTTGTGCGTTGGTACCTAGACCCAATAGTGTTATTAGGTTTGTGTGGATTGGGTGGTTGTTTTAATAGCTCCACCAACACGCTTAGAGATACTCCACTCTCCTTGTGGTATATGGTTTTCTTTAGTCTGTTGACATGGAGAATTGGGTGTACTCAAGAGCACGCTAGAAACTCAATCTTATCCACTAAACCCCCAACCTTCTTAAGGCTTTTAAGGGCCTACAGAATCTAGGGGAAATCTTATCACACAATCCTATTTTAGGGTTTTTGATTTTGCAAGGACCTTTAGGTATCAGAATCACCTTGTACAAAGGTTACTTCTCTACAACCCTTATCAGCCTTCACACAATATTGCGCACTACAAATACCATCTTTTGGTTCTTGCAGTGCATCTTGCATTTCTTCACGGAATTCCTTAACAAATTGCAGCTTCTTTTTCTCTAGCCCTATGGCTAAAAGAGATCTTGACCAAAATCCATACATTAACATAAATGAACTAAAACTAGTTGCAAAATGTTTGGATTTTTTATAGGAGAGCTCCAAATACATATGCTTGAAACATGTCTTCTATAACTTTAATTGACTCTTTCTAGTTCACCATCAAACTCCATATGATGTGCCGTACTAGTACTGAGAGTGGCTATCAAAATTCGCATCTCTATCACACACCATATCTTTGGGTAGGTCATATAGCTTGTAGAGATGTTTGATGAACACCCTAGCCATCTCTTGTGTCTTCACCATTGTATTTGTTGGTATAGACTTGACCATCTTGGTCAATATATCAACAAACCATTGCTCAAAACAAATCATTCCCATAATTTGTTTGTGGTAGGCCAGTGATGAAGTCCACAAATATGCATTCCCATTTCCGTTTGGGATTATCCAATGGATGCAACAAACCTCCAACCTAGAGGCATTCATGCTTACTTACTTGAAATTTTTTGCATTTTAGTGTAAAGGGCCAATAAAAACTCCTTCTAACTAGTGCTCAGGTCTTATGTATACTAGGATGACCAACACTTGGGCTGCCATGACTTTCACTTGGAATTTGCGTCCCAAAGTCTCCTATAGAGTAAGTACTCAATGTCTATGGAATATTGCCTGAATCTTTTCCCCCCACAAAATGTATCCCCCTGAAGTGAAGAGAATTCACTAGGCTAAGAAGATTCAACTGCCAAGCACTCTGTCTTGGTATCTATCCCAAGAACCCTGTCCAGCTGCTGTAAACTAGCATTGGTTCTTCTTCCCGTCAAAGTGTAACCATTCTCTCCAAAACAATACTTGCTTGTGACAAGGGAGGTGGCTGCTATGCACAAGGCCAAATCCGTACGGAAATCCAAACCAATGCAAAAGATAGATCATGCTCCCAAATTCCTCTCAAAAATTCCAAGAGATCACTCTTGAATGTTAAACACAAATCAAATCATATGGGCATGCAACTTATTGCATTAGCAACTACAATAAAGCTACCATGCTAGCATGTAAAAAGGTCAAAATCCTATAGGTTCTATGCTCATCAACCTTTTTTTCCTTTCAATTGAGGCTAAATAGAAATCTGTTTAAGTCTTTCATGGTCCATTTTTACCTCAGATGTAGCCCCATATAAATAGTTTTGCCATTTCTTTAAAGCATGCATGACTGCAAACAACTTGCCCTCATAAGAAGAGTAGTGGCATTGGGCATGGTCAAGCTTCTTTCTTTCAAATGCAACACGATTCTCCCTTTGCAATAACTTTGCCCCAATGGCTTCCTCACTGGTGTCTCTCTATAAAACAAATGGCTAATTGAGATTCACAATTATTAAGATTGGCATTGCAACCAATGCAACCTTGAGCTTTTCAAAAAACATTTAGTGGGTGTCCCCCCAACAAACAGTTTTATCTTTAGTGTTTAACTCTTTGAGTAAAGGGACTATGATCTTTGCATAGTCCTTAATGCAGTGTTTACAAAATTCTGACATGACTAGAAAAATCTATAGCTATTCAAGAACTTTTGGCGATGGCCACTTGATAACATCAATTTTATCAAGATCCATTCTTGTACCTTGCACAGATATGATATGGCCAAGGTAGTGAATTTCTTTTTTGAAAAAATCACACTTCAACTTTTTTCTAAAGAACGCATTTTTTCCAAGTGACTCAAACACTGCACGCAAGCGCTGCAATTGTTCTCTCTTTGCTTACTATAAATGAAGATATCATCAAGGAAAACTACTATTAATTTTCTTGGAAATGGATAAGAAACATTGTTAAATAGCATCATAAATGTCATTGACGCATTTGTCAAGCTAAAAGGCATGAATACAAGCTCAAAATGACCAAATTAATTTTTAAATGCGGTCTTGAGAATATCGTCATCTCGCATCCTAACCTGATGATACCAAGATCTATGATTTGTCTCAGAAAAATATTTTGCACCAATCAATTGATTAAACAAATTATCAATTTGGTGCATTGGGTATTTCTTTAACTGTTACTAGGTTTAGTGCATGATGATTTATGCACATACACATATATCTGTCTTTTATTTTTAACTAGAAGGATGGGTGTTGTCCATGGTGATGAACTAGGGCGTATGAATCCTTTTATTAATGAGTTTGGATAGCTTCCATTCAACATCATGTACCTTGAAGTGGCTTAATATATAACCAAGCTTGCTTATAGGTTTTGATCCTAGCACTACCTTAATGTTGTGCTCAATATCTCTAAGTGATGGTTAACCGTTGATGGGAAGGTCATTTGGGAGTAAAACCCTGAATTCACTCAACAAAAACACTAAAGCATCTATGTACTCATGTTTTAACTTTGTAGTTTCTGCCTTGGGTTTTTTTATTTTCTCACATGCAAACAAAGCACGGTTTGAAAACCAATGGTCTCTACCAAGGCGATTTTTATGTGTTTCATCTACAAAAATATAATCAAACCTTTCTACTTTTATCTATGAAAAGAAAGTGGCAGATAAGAGAGAAAATGTACACATAGTGAATACTATCAGAGTTGATGGATTGACATAGGTCCAAGGATTTAAAATGACGGGTGACGTAAACTGCACTACTCGCTCACAAAACTAGTCAAATCTGCCTACTTGCATGCACACAAAATCTAGACTACTATGTAGATAGCTACAATGCAAAGTATGGCCAAGGTAGTATAATAACTCCCTACATAGATAAATGTCTACTCTAGCCAAGTCCATAGCCTAGCAATCCAAATGGGCAGCATAAGCCCCCATATTTAAAAGCAATTTGAGGAACACTTTGCTTTCTTCAACATTTGCAAACAAAATCCTATAAGTATGGTTGTACTTTGTCTTTGACATTTTCAATCTCTTAATGAGCTTGTAGTTAATGAAATTGTGGGTAGCACCATTGTATAAATTGTTCAAGACTCTATGGACTAAAATCCTCCCTTGTAGTCGCATAATATCATGAGGTCCTATGGACGGCTCCTCCCACATGGCCTCCCATTACAAAAATTTTGAGGTCTTTTTCTTTGCCCTGTAAGAAAGTTTGACCAAAAGATTTTCTCAAACATTGGACGTACGGTAAAATTTTTGCAAATGATTTCCAAACTTGTCAAAGTTTGCATATTTAGAATGTACTCTTCAAGATCTATTCCATTATATATAGCATTATGGGATTCTAAGATTGGACAACTAGAGATTCCCTAAAGATTCTTTGATGCCCCAAAAAGATTCCATAACAGAACCTTTGGGGACATAAAAGAATCTTAGGGAATCTTGTGGTGTCCAATCTTGAAACTCCATCATGCTATATATCATTGGAAAGCTCTTGAAGAGTATATTTTAATTATGCAAAGTCCAATAAATTTGGAAATCATTTGCAAAAGTTTAACTATACGTCCATTTTTTTTAAGAGAATATGCTAGTCAAACCTCTTAAAAGTAAAAAAAATGACCTCAAAATTCCCTTAATGATTATGCTACAAGCATGGGCATTATCCGTGTGACCAACATTCACCTCCCAAAACTTTGTGGAATTGAGATTCATTCGCTTCATAGTAGGAAAATGCCAAGGGGACTTACCGTACTTTTTGGCATCATTGGAACACTTTCAAGTCCTAAGATTTGGACATGCTGCCTTGCACTGTACAGCCTTAAAGCAATTAAAACATAGGTTTTTTTTCCTTGATACGTCATACAGCTCTTTATTGATGATTTTGGAGAGATGTTTATCATGGAAACATCATGAACTTTTGGACCAATGCCTTTCCCCACTGTGCAGCAAAGAGTTTTGTTCCCCTCTTGATCCCTTATCTTTCCTAACAAACTTCCTTTTGTTCAAAAAATCACCTCCTTTCCTTAAAAAATACCAACGCCACTCAATTTATCGTGATGCAAAATGTCATCATAAATTTGAGCATATTTGGCTGCCTTGCTAAAACCCTTTCACTGCTTATTCTCCAAACACCATGACACAAAAAGACATTGTAAACTTGGGCATAGATCTGACTTCCTTGCCAGAAACCTTTGGTTGATTATGCTCCAAACAAGACTTATACGTTTGGATGGAGTCCCCTCTTGGGCCCCTGTATAATGTGGAGTTTGTTGATTTCTTTTTACTTAAGTATGATCTTGTAGTATTGGGAAATGTATTGGGTGTGGAAAGTGTTCTCCATGGAAAAACTACCCCATTCTTTCCATGTCCCCTCTTGAACCTACGTAGCATGTGGAATTTGTTGATTCCTTTTAAGTCAAGTACAATCTTGAGGTTGTTGAAAATGTATTAGAAAGTATTCTCCATAGAATACCTATACCCTTCTTGACACAATTTTTGCAGCTTGTTCTTAAGTCAAAAGTCCTTTCAAAACAACAATTCAAAATCTTTCCATGTACGAGGGCACATGGAATTTTCAACCACACTCAACCACCATTTAGATGCTCTGCCTTTTAGTGAGAGGCTAGCCTCTACGTGTTGAGCTTCCTCAAATAAGTGTCGAAGGCTCAATGGCAAACCACTTTTGGATAAACATGCTCACAAAATCCTTGTTTTTCTGCTTCTTTTCTCCCCCAAAGCTCGGTGCTTTGAGATCGTGCTTGTTGTTGTAGGATCTATATCCTATTGAGGGTGAGAATCTAGGCCTCCCCTTGAAAAAAAATCATATGTTCTTGTTATTTTTTATGAGGGGAAACCATTAGTAGGAGCAATCAAAACAACATCTAAGCGTGGCTCTAAGAATTTAAGGACTCTTAGATACTCCATCTGAGTTCTCTCAAGTTGACTAGTGCACTCAAAGTGTTGATCTAGCAACCCTAATGAAATTTCTATCACAAAATTGGAAACTTGCTCATCCTCAAGGAGGTCCTCTTCCTCAAAATCATATTATTCATCTAGCAAGTCTTTGTCCACATCATCAGGAAACTCTACGTCCATATAGTTGGATGGATTGCTAAGAATGGGGGTTGCCTTCCTAATGAGCAATAGTGGCTCTACGTCCATGGGTTGAGTATCTAGCTTATGCAAGTTGAGATACAAAGCCCCCATCATAGCTATGTGTGCTACAAGGACTTGGCCCATATGGTCCAAGTCAGCATGAGATAATGATGACAGGGAGGAAAGAAATCGAGAAGAGAGAGAGAGAGAGAGAGAGAGAGAGAGAGAGAGAGAGAGA
>JAWWVC010000127.1:0-11443 GCA_033807815.1 Rumohra adiantiformis | reverse complement strand
TACGCCATTCTGTTGAGGAGTACCAGGCGCGGATAGCTGGGACGTAATCCCATTCTCTGATAAGTATTGCCTAAATTCATTGCTAAGGTATTCACCACCACGATCAGATCGTAGTGACTTGATACTTTTACCATGACGATTCTCCACTTCTGCCTTAAATTCTTTGAACTTGTCAAAACATTCAGACTTGTGGTGCATCAGGTAAACGTATCCATATCTTGAGTAATCGTCAATGAAAGTGACGAAATACTCAAAACCACCCCTAGCTTGAATTGACATAGGCCCACACAAATCAGAGTGAATCAATGCTAACACATCTTCGGACCTTTTCCCCTTGGCCTTAAAAGGCCTTGAGGTCATCTTGCCTTCCAAACAAGATTCGCAGACTGAAAATGGTTCTACTTGGAGAAACTCCAAAGACCCATTTTTTACCAGTCTTTGAATCCTATTTAGGTTGACATGACCTAATCTTAGGTGCCAAAGATATGTTTGATTCAACTGAGAAGGAATTTTTCTCTTATTTAATGATGATGATGAATGAGTTTCGGTTACAGAATGATATGCACAAGTTATAATATAAAGATTGTTTTCTAATGTGCCAGAACAGATTAACAAATCATTTCTCACAATATCAACATTGTTATTAAAGACGACTGATAATCCATCCTGATACAATTTTGAAACAGAAATTAAATTCTTTCGAAATTCAGGCACATACAAAACATTCTTTAATATTAAAACAGTATTATCAAAATACATATGTACATCTCCCACTGCAACCACTGCTACTTTCGTAGCATTCCCCAAAGCAATGGTAATCTCTCCCTCGTTCAGATGCCTAGTTTGCAGAAAGCCCTGCAAAGTGAAACTAACATGATCAGTGGCTCCTGTATCTACTACCCATGAAAAGGCAGAACAGGTCACATAACATGTTTCTGCAACCAACGATAGAGACTCACCAGAGTTATCTTTTAAGAGAGGACAATCTTTCTTCCAGTGTCCTGTCATGTTGCACTTGAAGCACTTGCCTTTCGGCTTCTTCACTCCACCCGAAGGTGCCATCTTTTTACTCCCACTACTCCCAGCACCCTTTTTCTTAAAAAACTTTTTCTTCTTCTTGTCCTTAGACGAAGAAGATCCAGCTTTTTCAGAAACATTGGCTTGGGGTCGTTTTCCCATGAGCCCTTCCGCCGCAACCAATTCTGCAAGAAGCTCGGCTACAGTGTAGTCCTTCTTGCTCATAATTGCGTTCAGACGAAAGTTTTCATAAGATTTAGGAAGCGTATTTAGGATCATATCGACCTTGGTTTCCCCGTCGATTTGTCCTCCAAGAACCTCGATCTCATTTAGATATTCAATCATTTTGAGAACGTGGTCCCTGACAGACGCTCCTTCAGACATAGTAGTAGTCATAATATTCCTTATAGCATCATACCGGGCTGCCCTATCTTTCTCACCGAAGAGCTCCTTTAGGCTCAACATCATGTCAGCGGCATTAAGCATTTGTTGATGCTGCTGTTGCAACACACTTGACATAGAAGCCAAGATGTAGCAACGAGCCATCTCGTTTGCTTTGTGCCACTTTTTGTGAGCCTCTTTTTGCTCATCGGTGGAATCGGGCCCCAATGAAGCAGGAACAGGTGTTGTGAGTACAAATTTGTACTCTTCAGCAACAAGGACAATGTCCAAATTTCTTTTCCATTCTAGATAATTAGGACCAGTAAGCTTGTTTTGAGTAAGAATCACCATAAGTGGACTGAATGCCATTATGCAATAATCTGAAATAAATAAAAATGCAAGCAAGCATTAATTCACACGATTCGAAGCATATTATATTGGAAACCTTCAAAAAACCAATATATATACAACATCCAACAGCTCAATGAATATACATGCAAGCCACGTTCGTGTGGACGTTTACATATATATTCATCAAACAGACACCCAGTCTTTAATTTCAATCCACGTCAACCTGTCCTTATGACGAATGAAATTAATAGTCGGATATACAACTGGCCATGTAAATCAGAACAGGGACCCCGTTGGGGGGTTATATAAAGATTTACATCTAAGTGAATGACCACAATTATTAAAATAATTCTTTTGATAAAATTGTGAATGATACCCCCGAAGGGACGTCATCACACTTTATCTAAAGAATAAAACGTTTTTACTATTCTTATCTAGTAAGCTTATGCATGAAGCTTCCGTTATGGAGTGGACTCCCAGGGTCCCGCGAGCAACATACACCTTACTTAAAGAATAAAACGCCATTTTAAATCAATCTTATCTAGCAAGCTTATGTATGAGTCTTCCGTTATGGAGTGGACTCCCAGGGTCCCGCGAGAAACATACACCTTGCTTAAAGACCAATTGTGGAAGGCCCTTGAATTAATTAAAATTCAATTATCTCACTTAGTCATTTTAACCTGAAGATTGTTTTCATGCAAAGCATATAATCATGTAAATGCGAAAAACAGTAAAACCGAATATCTATCGCAACCCCTTGAAAACCTATCAAAAATAGCCTATTTCTAAGCTATCACACTTGATAAATCAAGGGCGTGGACGGATGCCTCGCATCGGCCTCTCACGCTGATTGACCGGCTTGGATTGAATCCTCCAACTTCTACCGCCCGAGCTTACAATTTATTCAAAACAAATTACAAGCAATAATACCCTATTATACAAATGATCTAACAATCTATTCTACCCACACTTATTATCTGGTGGGATAAATTATTACAGACCATTAAAGGGATTGCGATAGAGAACGATCAAAACAAGCATTCATAAACATACATCTATTCATAAACATGAATAAATCATATCACATATTAATCGATAACAAATTAATATGATCTAGACATGCTACATATTAATCAACCAATTAATAGATCCAAGCATATCACATATTAATAACAAATCAATTAATATGATCTAGATATACCTCATATTAATTAATAAAATCAATTAATATAATCTAGGTATACTACATATTAATCAACCAATTAATATGATTTAAGAATACCACATATTAGTTGATAACATATTAATTAATATGATGAACTTATATGATTCCGGTAGAGCCAACAAACTAAGAACCACGGGCTCTGATACCACTTGTTGGAACCCGCCGTAAAACGGCAATCCAATTACTGATTTATAACCCACAAAATCTTTCGTGATGTTTGTCTCGGCCGAGACGCCCATACATCTCGGCCGAGATGCACATTTCTGTGCATTAAAAACTGCTTCGACCCATTCATCTCGGCCGAGACACAATAAGCATCTCGGCCGAGACAAGTCTCAGCTCAGCAGTTCAAGACCTTCGAACAACTAGTCTCGGCCGAGACAGAATAACCGTCTCGGCCGAGATGGCCAATTCGAAACATCTACTTTATGAACATCTCAAAAACAATTTGTTATTATAGATCATTACCCGGATCATTGTTAGATACCAATCATATATAATTAATTGAAACAAAGAATACAACAAATATCTAAAGGATCAAATCCTTAACTTGTTGTTTACCTATCTTATATTCAATTAATCGAAAACGAAAAACACACACGAATGAGATTCGTTACCCTTGAAGATCGTTAAATTGATTCCACTATTGATCTTCTAGCTTGTTTCCCAACCTTGTTCGAACACCGGGTGGACGATGATCTATCGAATTCGTATCTTTTGGGATAACCTTTGTACTACCTCTTTTGAGATCTAGTAGAGAATTCTTTCTCAAGAACTTCTTCTCCACACACAAAATTTGCAGAAATTCTCTCTTCTCTCTCTTCTCTTACTAGTGTGTAATAATGAATTATAATTATGCAAATGTCTATATTTAATGAAATCACTAGGAGTAGTGTTCAATAAATAAATTTGCACTAGTTAATCTTTTTATCATGGTGATCCCACTCTTACTAAAGTGCACCATGATGTGAGAGTAGAGAAGACCTAATTTCTTGCAAAATACTTAGTACAAATACATCCCAAATACATACATAGGTTACATGGGCCAAACTAGGGATCCATAGAAGGTATAGGGTTAGGGCTTCTTTTGGTCCAAATCTTCCTATGCCAAGTCCATGACAATATTTGGCCCAAAAACATCAACTCATTCCACTAGAGAATCGATGTTGCACTCCCGCCCTATCTCGAGCGAATCAGGACTTCTATTAGACTCTATAATTCCCCGTGTTAAAGATATCGCACGTCCATTAATTAATTAAAGCTTCTGATTACTTTAAATAATTAATATCTTTTATTCCTTGAGTAGTACCCTCTCAACCTTGTTGTCGTACGGATAAAATCCACCTGCAGGGTTTATACGACAATCGTTTATGAGATCCTCAAGGGGACGTCATCAACTGGGATTACCAGTACCGGTGCCCTAATGTCAATAAATAGACATCATGCAAGTGATGCCACTACCCAAGATATTAAGTATGTCGAATCGAACAAGATTCTCACCCAATAAGTCAAAGTAGTGTACAAACACTCCACACATCTAAGTATTACATTTAGGGTTAAGAATTATGAGAGTCACCAAGACCTTTAGTTCTTCATAAAATCAGAATAGAAGAACATGTCTTAACTGTGATCCATTCAATACGACATAGTCATACTAGCATAAACTAATGGTCAAGATAAACCACTTACAAGTTTATACTACAACTTAAACCGATAGTAATGTCAACACTATCTCAGTTGTGAATACTGTTTATATCTTACAAGGAACCGAAAATGTGATCTTCTGTGTGACTTCTAACTCACCACATTTTCTACAATGTAAGATAAAAGACATATAATGCATGTGAATATTTATTTCAGATAATCCGGAAATTGAATATACATCCACAAAGCGCAACATAAAGTTTTGCTTTTCAGTATACCCCTACAATCTCCCACTTATACTAAAGCTAAACTTTTAGTATACACATATACATAGAGTATAATTGCATAAAGTCAGAACAATTCTCCCACTTATACAAAAGCTTTAGCTTGCAATACATCGTAAACCAAGACCATTGACATGCTTCTCAAAGACCTTTACAGTCAGAGTCTTTGTGAATGGATCAGCTAGGTTATCTAACGATGCAATCTTTGCCACGGTCACATCTCCTCGATTAACGATATCTCGTATAATATGGTACTTGCGCTCTATGTGTTTGCTGGCTTTGTGGGATCTAGGTTCTTTTGAGTTTGCCACTGCACCAGCATTATCACAATGAATAGTGATAGACTTTGGCATACTTTGAAGCACCTCTAAATCCAACAAGAAACTGCGTAGCCATACAGCCTCTTTGGCTGCCTCAGAGGCAGCAACATACTCGGCTTCCATGGTAGAGTCCGCGATGCATTTCTGCTTCACACTCCTCCAAGATATAGCTCCACTTCCCAACATAAACACATAGCCCGAGGTAGACTTCCTTTCATCTAGATCAGCCTGGAAATCTGAATCGGTATAACCCAAAGGAGTCATATTGCCTGACTGGTATACCAGCATATAATCTCGAGTTCTTTTCAGATACTTGAGTATATGCTTAACAGCAGTCCAATGTCCTTCTCCAGGGTTAGACTGATATCTAGCAACTATGCCAACTGCATAGCAAATATCAGGCCTCGTGCATAGCATTGCATACATAAGGCTTCCTACAGCCGAAGCATAAGGAACCTTAGCCATTTCCTCTATCTCCTTTTGTGTCTTAGGACACATATCCTTAGATAGGGGAACTCCATGTCTGAAAGGTAGTAAGCCTTTCTTGGAGTTTTGCATGCTAAAACGAGCGATCACAGTATCAATGTAGGATGCCTGGGATAAACACAATATTCTCTTTTTCCGATCACGAATGACCTTAATTCCGAGAATATACGATGCCTCACCCAAATCCTTCATTTGAAACTGTTCTGAAAGCCACACCTTTACGTCTGATAATAATTTCTCATTGTTGCCAATTAGAAGAATATCATCTACGTATAGTACTAAGAATACCACCGTGTTTCTGTTACTTCTCTTATACACGCAACTTTCATTTTGACATTGTTCAAAACCAAAGGATTTGATCACCTCATCAAAACGAATGTTCCAAGATCTAGAAGCTTGCTTCAGCCCATAAATGGACTTCTTTAGCTTCCATACTAGATGCTTTTGGCTTTTCTTCACATAACCCTCAGGTTGCTGCATATAGATGTCTCTATCCAACTCTCCATTAAGAAAAGCTGTCTTGACATCCATTTGCCAAACCTCATAGTTCATGTGATTTGCTATGGATAAGAGAATCCGGATCGATTTAAGCATGGCTACTGGCGAAAAGGTCTCGTCATAATCGATTCCTTCCTTTTGGGTAAAACCCTTAGCAACCAATCTTGCTTTGAAAGCAATAACTTTCCCATCAGATCCTCTCTTACGCCTGTAGACCCACTTACACCCAACAGCTTTTACACCATGAGGAAGTTTACTTAGGTCATACACTTTCATAGCATCCATAGATTCTATTTCTGAATCCATAGATTTATGCCAAGAATCTGCATCTTTATCTTGTATTGCCTCGTTGTAGGTCCAGGGATCGTTATCTTCATGTTCATCACTTGGAATCAAGTCCGAAGACTCTCCCACAAACATGAAACGATCAGGTTGATAAACAACCCTCCCACTACGACGAGGTAATGTGTGTAAAGAGTCATCTGAGTAACCACGTTGTGCAGTTCCTTGTGGTATATCCTCTTGTACACTCGGTGTACAATTGTCTCCCCTTAATTCATTGAGAATGATCTCACTATTGGGCTTATGCTCATTTATATAGTCTTCTTCTAAAAATCGGGCATTGGTACTTACTACCACCCTTTGATCTTTAGGACTATAAAAATAACCACCTTTCGTTCCCTTAGGATATCCTACAAACAGCCGTACTTCTGTTCTAGATTCCAACTTATCAGCCCCTTTGTTCAACACATGTGCTGGACAACCCCAAACTCGAATGTGGTTAAGACTAGGCTTTCGCCCAGACCACAATTCAATTGGGGTTTTAGGAACTGATTTAGAAGGAACATAGTTTAGAAGGTACGCTGCTGTTTCTAAGGCATGTCCCCAAAACGAAATAGGTAATGAAGCATAACTCATCATTGACCTCACCATATCTAATAAAGACCTATTCCTTCTCTCCGCCACGCCATTCTGTTGGGGAGTACCAGGCGCGGATAGCTGAGACGTAATCCCATTCTCTGATAAGTATTGCCTAAATTCATTGCTAAGGTATTCACCACCACGATTAGATCGCAGTGTCTTGATACTTTTACCTTGACGGTTCTCCACATCTGCCTCCAATGCTTTGAACTTATCAAAGCATTCAGACTTGTGGCGCATCAGGTAAATGTATCCATATCTTGAGTAATCATCATTGAAAATGACGAAGTACTCAAAACCACCCTTAGCTTGAATTGACATAGGCCCACACAAATCAGATTGAATCAGTACTAACACATCTTCGGCCCTATTCCCCTTGGCCTTGAAAAGCCTTGAGGTCATCTTGCCTTCCAAACAGTATTCACAGACTGAAAATGGTTCTTCTTGGAGAGACTCCAAAGATCCACTGTTTGCCAGTCTTTGAATCCTCTTTAGGTTGACATGACCTTATCTTAGAGGCCAAAGATATGTTTGATTCAACTTAGAAGAAACTTTTCTTTTATTTGATGACGATGAAAAAATTCCAGTCACAGTACGATATGCACAAGTAATAATATTAAGATTGTTTCCAATGTGCCAGAACTGATTAAAAAATCATTTCTCAAAATAACAACATTGTTATTTAAAAATGAATGATAACCATCCTTATACAATTTCGAACCTGAAAGTAAATTCTTTCGAAATGTAGGTACATATACAACATTCTTTAATATTAATACTGAATCAGTAAAATACAAGTGCATATCTCCCACTGCAACCTCTGCTACTTTCGTAGCGTTGCCCAAATCTATGGTAATCTCGTCCTCACTCAATTGCCATGTTTGCGAAAAACCCTGCAATGTATAACAAACATGATCAGTGACTCCTGTATCTACTACCCTCGAAAAGGCAGAACAGGTCACATAATATGTTTCAGTTATTTGAGCAAAGGACGTACCAGAGATATCCTTAAGGAGAGGACAATCTGACTTCCAATGTCCCGTCTTTTTGCACTTGAAGCATCTGCCTTTCGGCTTCTTCACACCACCCGAAGGTGCCACCTGTCTCCCACTATTACCACCACCCTTTTTCTGTGCACGCTTTTTCTTCTTCCTGTCTTTCGACGAAGAAGGTCCAGCTTGATCAGAAAAATGTGCTTGTGGTTGCCTTCCCATGAGACCCTCAGCAGCAACCAATTCTGTAAGAAGCTCGGCTACAGAGTAGTCCTTCTTACTCATGATTACATTCAGCCGAAAATTCTCAAAGGACCTAGGGAGCGAGTTGAGGATCATATCGATCTTGGTATCACCATCGATTTGTCCTCCTAGGATCTCGATCTCATTCAGATATTCAATCATCTTGAGACCATGATCCCTCACAGACGCTCCCTCTGGCATAGAGGTAGACATAATCTTTCTCATTGCTTCAAACCGGGCTGCCCTATCTATTTCACCAAAGAGCTCTTTTAGGCTCAACATAATATCTGCAGCATTAGGCATATGCTGATGCTGCTGTTGTAACACATTTGACATCGATGCCAAAATGTAACAACGAGCCATCTCATTTGCCTTATGCCACTTCTTATGAGCCTGCTTTTGCTCGTCAGTGGAATCGGGCCCCAATGAAGCAGGAGCAAGTGTGGTGAGTACGAATTTGTACTCATCTGCAATAAGGACAAAATCCAGATTTCTTTTCCAATCTAAATAATTTTGACCGATAAGCTTGTTTTGATTGAGTATGGTCATAAGCGGATTGAACGACATTATGCAGAATCTGAAATAAATAAAATGCAAGCAAACATTCAATCATCACATACATTCGAAGCATAAAATATTGGAAACCTTCAAACCACCAATATTAAACACAACTCCGACAGCCCAATAAACACACATGCAAGCCACGTTAGGGTGATCGTTTACATATGTGTCTATCAACCAGACACCCAGTCTTTAATTTCAATCCACGTCAACCTATCCTTATGACGAATGAAATTAACTGTCGGACCTTTAAACTGGCCATGTGAATTAGAACAGGGACCCCGTTGGGGGGTTATATAAAAATTCACATCTAAATGATGACCACAATTTTTTATTTATCCTTTACTGATGAACTTGTGAATGACGACCGATGGGGCCGACCACACACTTCATCTAAAGATAAAACCATATTCCATTTTACAAATCTTATCTAGTAAGCTCGTAAATGTTGCATCCGTTAGGGGGAGACTCCCAGGGTCCCGCGAGCAACAAATACCTTACATAAAGACCAATTGTGGAAGCCAATGAATTAAATTAATAATTCAAATATCTCATTTAGTCATTTTAAAGATGAAGGTTATTTTAGCATGCATAGCATATAGCACATCATATCAATGCATAAGCAATTAACAGACATAACGGCATATCTATCGCAACCCCTTGAAAACCTATCAAAAATAGCCTAATCTCAGCTATTATCTATTGACAAATCAAGGGCGCGGACGGATGCCTCGCATCGGCCTCTCACGCAATGAAAGAAGCTCGAGTCACCGCCACGTTTTGAAAACCTGCAGAAAACACTGTCAAGACGATCGAATCTGCCCTATCCACAAGCTGTCACAGCAAAGCTGTGACTCCTGTAGAGCACGTCGAGACGTTTCCAGAAAGGTATCATGGACCAAAATCGGACACTCCAGTCAGAAGTTATGGCCCTTTCAGCAGCAACCGAAAAACAGTCCCTGTTTCCGGATTCAACAACCGCTCTTGCTCGTATAGTGCGATCACACGAAAGCAATATTACAAGCAATTCAACCCTAATACAAGTGATCTAATTTCTATTCTACCCACACTTATTATCTGGTGGGAAAAAATAATTACATCACCAAATAGGGTTGCGATAGATAACGATTCATCTAGATCAAAATATATTACGTAAAACCACCCAACATAATATATAACACAGATCAGAAATCAAATCTATCTCCTTGAAAAAATTGATTTAAGCCACGAATTAATTATCTCGAAATAATTAATACGATCTAGGCATAAAAACAATTAATTCAATCTTATGCATATATTCCTTGAAACAAATTGATTTAAGCCACGAATTAATTATCTCAAAATAATTAATAAGAACTAGGCACAAAATCAATTAATTCAATTATATGCAAGCAATAATTAATTAATATGAATCAGGCAGAGCCAACAATCCACGAACCAGGCTCTGATACCAATTGATGGAACACGTCATCCCTTGGATCGTTGTTGGGTACCAATCACGTTAATTAATCACAAATAAATTCACATACAAATACACGAAGGACTTAGGAATCGTTACCCTTGAAGACACACGAGTTGATTCCACTATGAATCTTCTAGTCTGTCTCCCAACCTCGTTCGAACACCGGGTGGACAGCGAGCTATCGAAACGTGCGAATGAGGGACTGCTACAGTAACCGAAATTCTACCCTTGGTTTTTCACGCCAATTAATTCGGCTGAATTGAATTAATTAGGTTAAACTGAAGCTCCCTTATTTAAATAGGTTTCATGGGCCAGACTAGGGATCCATTAGAAGGTATAGGGTTTGGGCTCCTTTCAGGCCCAAATATTCTTATGTTCAGTCCAGAACATTATTTGGCCCAAAAACATTAATTCATTCCACTAGAGAATTAATGTTGCACTCCCGTCCTATCCCGAACCGAGTCAAGACTTCTATTTAGACACTATAACTCCCCGTGTTAAAGATATCGCACGTCCATTAATTAATAAAGCTTCTGACAACTTTCATTAATTAATCTCTTTTATTCCTTGAGTAGTACCTCTCAACCTTGTTGTCGTATTGGATTAAATCCACCTGCAGGGTTTAATACGACAATCCCTTATGAGATCCTCAAGGGGACGTCATCAACTGGATGACCAGGACACGGTGCCCTAATGCCAATAAATAGACATCATGCAAGTGATGTCACTACCCAATAAATAGAGTATGTCGAATCTAATAAGATTCTCACCCTATAAATCAAAGTGGTGAACAAACACTCCACACATCTAAATATTCCATTTAGGGTTAAGAGTTATAGGGTCACCAAGACCTCTAGTTCTTCATAACAGTCAGAATAGAAGAACATGTCTTTCTGTGATCCATTCAATACAACATAGTTGTATTAGTATGAACTAATAGCCAAGATGAGCCACTTACAAGTTCATACTACAACCTAAACCGATAGTTATGTCCAGAACTATCTCAGTTGTGAATATTGCTTATATCTTATAAGGGACCGAAAATGTGATCTTCTGTG
>JAWWVC010000126.1:0-11447 GCA_033807815.1 Rumohra adiantiformis | reverse complement strand
CAAATCAAACAAGTTGGGTTAACCCTAGAAAGTAAAGTGCCACTTAGTTTGAAACTTTTTATTTAAAATCTAAGGTATCCTTTTCTTCAATGGAAAAAAATGACTTCATTGCTACCTTTCATAAATGGGAATCAAGCTTAATGCCTCACCACAAATGTACTCTTTCAAGCTTAGGGAGCTTGAAACGGTTAGGGATTGTGTAAAAATCCTCTAACAGCACATAAACCCATGTCCAAACAATGAAAAATCTAAAAGGTATAGATTAATCTCTATCTTACTAGAAGGTCTCAAGAAAAAATCCTTCATGCTCATCTCTACGCAAGGAGGCATGTATCCTTTAATGAATTTTGTCTTGATGATATGGATTATGATGATAATTTTGATATGATTAGTCTACCAAGTGCTTTAAAAATGGATGATTGTAAGTCTCAAAGCCGTCTCTCTGAGGTAAGAACAGTGCAAAGTTGAAGTTGTAATCCTGAGCAATTAATAAATATGGCTTTGCAAATATGAAGAACAAACCTAAAGACCACCCTATAGGTAGCAAGGCTATGTTGTGTAAGCACCACAAGGTCCCTATGACTTTGGAATATGCGGAGGTTCCCATCAATCAAAATTATGCCATTCATATGGGCTCAGCACTTCAAACCCTTCAACAAAGAAATGGTGTTAGCTGTGTAATAGAAACTTCACTTATGTAACATAGGATTGCCAATACATAGCAAGGATGGCTAAAGAAACAAAACAAACTAGAAAACAATAACCCTTTTGCCAGGCCTATAATACTCACAGACACACATGGAAATTTTTGATAACCCAACTACCACCTTTTGGCGTAACTATGATAGGTTACATAGAGCCAAAGAGCTAGGATACAATATTAGAGTTGGTGATAGCTCAACCATATTTCTAGAAACAGGTAGACCCATTCTTAGATCCATATGCATGTTCTATAGATGTAAATGCTTAGTTCAACAACAATTGCAATAGACAACTCCTATAACGCTTCTAGGGCCATGTCAACGTACCATTCCACCCTTACCTAGGAGAGCACCTCCTCCGGGAGCTAAATGCTACAGATGTGGCAGATACCATTGGCTAGAACATTGTCCACAACCTCCAAATATGCCTCTCCAACCTATGTTCCCTCCGATATAAATACAGTGCTTATGACGTTGTGTAGATCATTTACCTAAGGATTGTCTTGAAAGGCCCACTGAACCCAACAACATTGTACACTTAACAATTTTGAACGTGATAGAAGTGATCTCTTCACTTGCTACATTAGAAATTGAGATAGATAATGTGTCATTGAAAGTGGTAATAAGAGCCCAATCTCACAACAAAACACAAACTCAAGCTAAAATTGTTCAAAACAATATTGCTAAAAAGAAATAGAGGAAATAAATAATTAGATAAAAGAGCAGCAAAAAGTCAAAGGCAAGCTCACCTACAGACTTAGATCTAGAGAAAATAAAAATACAAAATGTGAAACCAAGGAAAACTCTACCAAATCAAGAACTTGTGGAGCTAACTGCTCAAGAACTTGTGGAGCTGTCTGCTGATCCTAGTTTTGGCAAAAGTGTGATAGTAGACAAGGTTTGCAAAAACCATTAGAAGTTGCGCTTTAATCCCATAATAATAGTATTACATTGGCCATAATGATTCCAATGAAACTACTATAATACCCTACTCCTAGGGAAGAGAAAGTAATTTTATTAGTCCATTCAAAACTTATAAGGGATATGCAATTAATGATGGAAGGACCTCCATTGATAACATCTCATGGCCCCATCCCAAAGAAGCCTGAGACAATACCAAAATGTACTTTTAGCATGGAAAGGGGCACTTTAGTGTGTCTATTGTGGAAGGACAAAATTGTAACAATGACGTATCCTTTGATATCTAAAGAAGGGGACAAACCTCTACAAGAATGCATTCCAAAATTTGAAGATATAATGGCAAGAGATTTGTTGGAATCTATAAGGGAAAGAGGTCAAGAATTCTAGCATTCATCAAAAGCAGCTCCATGCTTCTCTTGCATGGATCTAGACAAGACATTAGCTCAAAAAAAAACAAATCTATCCACATAGAAGATGTAAGCATTAGGCCTTCAACATCAGTTAGAAGCAAAAGAATGATGAAAACACTACCTTCCTATTAAGGGGAGTACGAACGTAGTTCTTTGTGGTTAGACAACCATCTTTGAGAAAATCAAAAATACAAAAAATGAAGTAGGGAATTTGCAAGCCTTTTTGTCAACTTGTGTGACATGTAAACTTTCTTTGACGAACCTACTTAAGTTAGATCCTAAACTATGATCTAAAGCTACTAGGTATATAAAGACACAAGAAAATTGGAACTGGCAAGTAAGATTAGGCAAACTTGCTAGACCAAAGAGAGAAGATAACAAGATACCTATACCTTCCATTTTATTCAACAAGGTAGGAGAGTATAGTAAACAAGAAAAAGGAAACACTACATTACTTGTACAAGTAGGCAAGATAAATTCTATATCCATTCTAGATAGTGGTGCAATAATAAGCATTGCAATCCAACCTATTTGGTAGCAATGGGGAAAGCCAACAATACGCAAAACAAGAATATACTTACAATTATCCACCAATGGAAGTATGTACAATGTGATAGGATTACTTGAATACATCACAATATCATCTTGCAAAATTGAGTACTTGCCAATGCTGATTTTGACAAGAACAAAAACTACAAACTGAGTTTAGGATGACCATTTATGCGTTAATTCCTAACAATTCAAGTATGGGGCTATAGTTACTTATACCTCAGACACAAAAACACTATCACGCAAGTAAGTCTAGAAAGTCACTCATACAGAGATGTGACTCATTGTCTAGTAGAGGAGTTTGATTTTTATTTTTGAGAAGGGAGTCATATCATCTTGATAGGAAGTGAGGCTAATCTATGGATGTTTCATGCTTCAAGGAAAAGTGTGTAAAGATATGGCTCAAAATGGTGCATGAATGTAATGGATGGAACATACTCTCCTTACCCTTGTACAATAGAGTGTTTTTGAGACAAATTTGTGGCATTGCATGCTTGCAACATTGGATGTGTGTACCAAGGACACCTCCATATGCTTTTGTGAAAAATATGGGTATGATGTTATCCCCATACAAATGGTTCAAGTGGTCAAAACATATCTTGAGATTTCTATGCAAAGGACCAAGTATCCATAGAAGATCTCCAACTTGAAACAAAAGATACATCAGACAAAGGAGACAAAGATGATCTCCCAAATTTTGTTGACAAAAAAGAATCAAAGCATAGTTCTGTTGTCCCAAAAACTGACTTGGAAAATAAAAGGATCTTGCAAAGGGAATGAGAGGATATAATGATGGAAGTCCCTAGGGAGAAGCACAAATGTGACTTTCAAAAAATCCTTAGGAAGTTTTACAAGCAATTATTGAGGGAAAAGAGAGAGAAAGAATGTAAAAGCCATGCTACTTTAGAGTTTGAAGGTTTTGAAACTCCTCAATCACTAACAAGATAAAGTATCTACCTTTATCAATGCTATAGATTGTGTTGCCAGGAATTCAAAAAGATTTGGTCTAGGATTGACCTAGCTAAATAGCATTTGTGCTAAGAGTGCAAAGAAGAAACACAAAAAAGCCAAAACACAGGAAGTGAGCTCCACAACATCAAACAACACTCACGCAAAGAAAATGACAATCAACAAAAAGCTTTAACTCAAATGCAAAATTGTATTTTGAAGCCAGCTTTTTCATCCTTGGTTGATGAGTTCGATTTGGAAGGGACCGGTATTGAAGTACCATTGAATTTCAAAAAATATGCCATACATGATAGAATCATTCAACTTGAGCAACCCAAAAGAAAAAAACTAGATATTATAGGAGTCTCTTGCAATGGTCCAAAAGATGAAAAACAAGTGGATCTAGCCAATCTAGGAGGAAAACCTAGGATTTTGTAGATAGCAATGGATCTATCTCAAGATGAGGAAGAGATGTTGGTATCTACGCTAAAAGAGTACAGAGACATATTTGCCTAGAGCTACAAGGACCTTAAAAGTGTAAATCTAGAGATATAAAAACACACCATACCAACAATGAAAGATGCCAAGACCTCAAGGCAATGGCTATGTACCTATAATGACAACTTTGCAAAGAAAATGAAAGAGGAGATTAATAAACTCTTGGAAGTGGAATTCATTTACAAGATAAAGCATACCAAATAGACATCCCCTCTAGCCATTGCCTATTATCAATCACATATTAGAGCGCGTGGCTGGAAAAAAAGCATTCAGCTTTTTAGATGGATTTTCAAGGTCCAAAAAAGTAATTATTAAATCATAGGATCAACACAAGATTTCTCTTGCAAAAAGTGGGGAGTATTTTCCTACAAGGTTATACCTGATTGCTGCTTTAGCTAATGCCCCTACAACGTTTCAAAGGCTTATATCTGTGGGTGTTTGTAGAAACCCTTTGTGGACAATCTTTGTGTTCATTCTACTAGAAGATCCAATCATATCAAGCACTTACATTCATCTTTTAAAGGTGCCAAGTTCACCAAATCAGCTTTAACCCAAAAAAATGTAAGTTTATAGCTAGGCAAGGAATAATCTTGGGACATATTATGTCTGAGAATGGCATCTCCATAGATGCAAAATAAGTCGAAGTGATTGTGGATCTTCTGATATGTTGAAGGAGGACAGACTTTCATGGAACATTGTGGCTATTATCATAGATTCATAGGTAAGCCCTAATTGTCAAACCATTGTATGCATTTTTAAGATTTTTCCAATGGATTGTGGATTGCATTGAGTCATTCCACTAGCCAAAGCAAGCATTAATCACTACACATATACTTAAATCTCTAGACAAGAATACAAATTTCCATGTGCACAGTGATTATTTTGCTTATGCAATAAGGATTTACTCTAGCACAACCCCATGATAGCTGAGATTTTCTAGTCTCTTATGCAAGCCCTCAATTGAATAACGCCAAGCAAAACTACACCATATTAGAAAGATAAGGACTTGCTATGGTGTATGTTGTAAAGAAGTTTAGACACTATTTGCTTGCAAATCAATTTATTGTCTTTGTATACCAGTATGCTCTAATGTACTTAGTAAGCAAGCCTTTAACAATAGGAAGAATAGCTAGATAGCTCATTGTCTTGCTAGAGTTTTCCTCTACAACCTTTGTGAGACCAGGAAAAAATCGGTAGTGAGCTGATCATTTGTCTTGCATCATGACTAAAAAGGATCCTATAGGGGTCAACAATGATTTGACATGCATAGCATTGTTTATGGTAGAGACAGCTCCTTGTTGGGCAAAACCTATCATTCAAGTGCTTACCACAAGGTTTATTGATTCCAAAGTACTAGCAGCAAGGGCAATTGAAGAGCTAATGAGCCGTAAACCATACGTGTTTTTTTTTAAGACCATTGTACAAGAAAAGTACTGATGAAGTACCTTTCTTGTACGATGGGACCATTGTACAAGAAAGGTACTGATGATATACTTAGATTTTGTGTCAACCCGGATGAACATAATATGATTGTCAAGAATGCCCATATTAGATAGGGCAATCACCATGTGGCTAGGCGTCTGGCTCAACGCATTCTACAAGGAAGATTTTGGTGGCCATATTTATATGAGCATACAGAGAAGTTTGTGAGACATTTCCCTGAGTATGCCATGTACTCCCCTGTTCCCTACACAACCCTATTTCACATCAATCTAATGCCAAAATGGAGTTCATATATTTGGGAATACGTAGCCAAGGGAAAATAAATGAGAATATACCACAATATAGGCAAAAAGCAATAAAAATGGAAGTTGCAACTACATTCTTATTGAAAATCAACTCTAAAATAAAGGGAAAGATGGCAATCTACGCTTATGTGCCATCAAAGACCAGTACTTGCACACTTTACATCACCATGGCAAAAAATATATTATGGTCAAGATTATGATTGTCTATGTTTTTCAATGATTTAATGGAACTTTTCAAGCAATGTGAGGCCTATCAAAGGACCAAATCTTTGGTTGCAAGTGAAAGCATGCCATTAAGATGAACCATGTGTGCGCGCGCAATTGATAAGTAGGGCATAGATTTTGTAGGACCAATAAAACCTCTTGCAAAGCATACACATGAAGAATACATTATAGTTACCTTGGATTATTTCACCAATTGGACGGAAGCAAGATTGACTCTAAGAAATGATGCTCGCACCACTGCCAAATTTTTGTACAAACAAGTGGTCACCAAATTTGGATTACCCATAGAGATAGTGAGCAGTCAAGGTGTTCATTTTGTAAAAAAAGTCATCAAATTCATGATGAGTGAGTTCATGAAAGTCCATAAAAGATCAACACCTTATCATCACAAGAAAAAAATAAAGCAAAAAGCACTATCAAGACTATATGTACAGCATTAGCCAAAGTTTTGAGCAAATCAAGGACCAATTGGGCTCAAAATTTAGTGTCAATTCTTTGGGCTTATAGAGTATCATACAAGGTATCCATAGGAGCAACACCCTACAACCTTGTATACGGCCTTAACGCAGTCTTTCCAACAAAATAATTAATACCTACTCGCCAAGTAGCACAAGAACTTGAATGGGATGGACATGAGTTCTCCCAAAGATTCAAGCAGTTAGAAAAACTAAGCATTAGCATACACATTTTGCCTTTAAAACAAGAAATTTCCATTAAAAACATGCTTGCACTTACATCTTCACATTGCACACACGTTGCATTAAAAAAGGTACATGCATTCACACATTAAGTTTGCACACAAAACACAAACATGCATTAAAAACACGCACACACTTACATATTTTGAATTGCCATACAAACACTCATTTTTGCAAAAAAGAGGGAGAGAGTGTGCACAAAAAAACAAGAAAGAAAGATACAAAGAGACATAGTACACATACTCCCTCCCTTTCTCTCTTGATTTCATGTTGCAAGGAGGTGCCACAAAAGAAGAAAGAAAAAAGAGAGAGAGGTGGGGTGAAACTCCCCCTCTTGCTCCCTCTATGTGAGGAAAAATCTACAAAGGGAAGAAGGGGCACGGGTGCCGTCCGCATGTGTATGTGCCATAGTCAAGAAGGAAAGTGAGAAAGAGAGGGACACTCACACATGTACATAGTCATAGTCAAAACATGCATCACAAAATTTTGTTTTTCTTAATGGAAGGAGCACTATAATTTTCTACAAAGGTACACCAAGTCAAATGTGGGCGCCATAGCCATAGTAAGGGCGGGAGCTCCGCATTGTTTGCCATATCCTAGAGGAGAAAGAAGGCCAGGAGGATGATTGTCTCCCGCCCATAGTAATAGCTAGAGAGCAAGGGCCCCATGTGCTACGTGCCATAGCCCAAAGGACAAAAGGGAGGGTAGCGCCTGCATTGCTAAGCCATAGGCAGAGAGAGGGAGGGCCGTGGAGTTCCGTGGGCTGCACACAGCCAGTTGCATGAGAAAGAGTCCTAAGTTAGAGGCTGGGCACTTCTGTGCATCGTCACACCCTAGCCACACCCAAGAGATCAGCCTTTGTGTAGACAACCCAAGAGCCGCGGGAAGGGGCTGCACTGCTACACGCAAGAGGAGAAGGGGCCGCAATTGTGACCTTAGCCCTAACCCAAAGCGCAAGCCGTGTGCATATGTGTGTGCGCGCCATATAAGCTAGAAGCCATAGAAAAAGGGGAAGATTGGTGCAGCCATGGGAGCTGTGTGCCGCCGTGGAGCCAGCCACTAACCGATAAAGTGGAGAGAGGCACGAGTGTTGCCCGGTGCTGCCACAGTCAGGACAAGAGAGGGGACTGCCGTGACAGTGTGTAGGGCTGGGAGGAAGAGCCAAGGAAGGCCGCATGGGAGCTATGCACCGCCACACTTAAGACCCGAGCGGAGGAGGCAAGAGACGCCAGTGGGCTGTGCGTAGCCACAAGAGAAAGAGAGAGTGAGAGGGGCTGGAACTTTTTTGCTCTACCTTAGCTAGCAAAGGAGGCAAGGGATTGCAGCCTAAGCTTACCACCACCACCTTAGCTAGGAGGTCCCTGGCATATCTTGGGTGAAGCCAAGGTTCCTTGGTCAATGTGTAGCGCCAAAAGGAGGCACAGTGCCGCCGCTCGCCATAGGAGAGAGGGACGCAAGATTTGTTGTGGACGTAAATAGAGCAAGCTCAGGGTGTGTGAGCTAGCCAAAGCCTAGAGGAGAGAGGGGGTTGGATGCAGCCACTTTGTGCATGCCATTAGCAAGAAAGAGTGAGGGGGGGTGGAGCCCGGTGCCACCAGCTGGCAAAGAAAGGAAAGGTAGGAGGGGTGTGCCAGCCAAAGTCTGTGCGCCACCACCTGTGCACCACCACAGCTAGGAGAAGAGGGGGAAAGCATAGGCGGCCATAGCTAGGTGCAAAGATAGAGAGTAAAATAGAAAGAGAGAGTTAATCTCTCTCTTTCCCTCTCACACATAAAGTAAAGAGAGAGAGAGAGAGAGAGAGAAAGAGAGAGAGAATTGGTATAGAGAGTAAAAGAAAGAAGTGTTAAAAAAAATGCAAAAACTAAAATTAAGGAATTTTTTAAAAAATGACCAAAGAGAGAAAGATTATGTAAAGAAGAGAGAAAGAGATTGAGTAAGAAAAAAGTCTTTTAAAAAGAAAGAAAGAAGAAAAAAAGAAAAAGTTGGACAATTAGTGCAAAGTCGATTAGTACAAGTGGGTGAGTGGAGGTGTGTGAGGGGGAGTGGACTTGTCGGTGAGGTAGTGAGGGTTAGTTATTTTAAGTGTGTGAGGGGGGCGGTGAGTTATCAACTCAATAAAGATCTCCTTCGAGCACAACCACCTGCTTGAGGCATAACAATACTAAGACTAGTTGACATTGAAGACCATGATCCAGGTTTCAAACTAGTAAGCTCATAGCCCTAGTTTAGAGCCCTAGCTTAAAGAAGAGATTCAACCCTTCTTTGACCCTAACAAAGGAACTTGGGATCTTCCACTTCCAGCTGCAAATGGCTATATGCACAATATAAATTCATTGTTTCTCTTGGGAGGAAGAGACTTTAGAACAACTCAAAGCCAAGTACCACCACAAGGGAATGCGTGTTTCAAATGTGTGGCCGCGGATCATTGGGAAAGATACTGTACAAGAGGTATGCACTTTGAAAGACCAGTAGATCGCAAAGCACCTAGATTTCCCAATGTAAAACGATATTGTCAAAGCTGCAATATTGATAATCTTTCCAAGGATTGCCCACTTAAAAGATCCCATACTAAGGGGTTATAAACAATACAACAACAATAGATACATTTCAATATTAACTTCGACTACATCATACCATTAGATATTTTATAGGCATAACTACCCTTGGATAATTATCCTCAAGCCACTTGTCTCAGCAGCCATGCTATTAGTGGACTAATTTAAGGACACCTAGCTATCTAGTACCATCCCTCGTGAGGAAAGGAGGACAAGAGTGGAAGAGAAGAAAAGAATTGAACGTGGACATACCATAAACAAGTAGAAATGAGACTTGATTCAAATGGTGGATAATGAATACAAGACCTCAATGACCATCATGAAGAACAAAATCCCTTGTTGGGCTGCCATATAAAATGAACCAATTACCCATGCATCACAATCCTAAAAAGTAAACTTTATATAGCACCTATAAGACAAAAATATCAACAAATGGAGTTTTCTCCCCTGTAGGGGCCACCCAACCACCCACTCCAGTTTGATATCCTTAAGCATCTATCCCTTCGGCTATTGAAAGGGGAGTTTAACCCCTGCCAATACCTTGCTTGAGGGAATCTATCCCCTCACTCGTCAAGAGGGGAATCTATCCTTGGTTGCTACCTTTTACCGTAGAAAATCTATCCCTTTGGTCCTCAAAGGGGATTCTATCGCGTCCAATATTTTACTTGGGAGGACCTATCTCCTTGCCGTCAAGAGGGGAATCTATCCCTTGTCAATACCTTTTACCTTGGGGAGTCTATCCCCCCTACCATTGATAGATACCGGCTCAATCATTGGTAGTCAAATCTAAGCCGGCTCAGCCATTGATAGAAAAGTTTATACTCGTTGGTAATTTTCTACCCTAGGAAATCTATCCCCTTGGCCGTTGAAAGGGGATTATATCCCCTCAGCCGTCAAAAGGGGAAACTATCCATAGCCAATATGAATAAAGATATCACAATTTATAGCATCATCCAATCATTCTAGACAACTTTTAATAAAACAAATTAGACAAAATAACAAAACAAAATTTCCAGCATCATCCAATCATTCTTAGAGGCATTTTGCCCGCCCACCACTTCCTTCACCTTTGCTATCTCCACTTTACTAATCTATGGGTTGATAACCAGGGCACCCTCTTCATATCCTCTCTTTATTTCACCTAGGGAAGATGCAAAACATCACAGTGCTAAAAAACTCTTTCCTTCGTACCCTCCCCATGGATTCATATGCTTATTTAATATGCAAAAAAATAACTAATCATTCTTAAAGGAATTTTGCCCGCCCACCACTTCTTTCACCTTTGCTATCTTCCCTCTTATTTCTTCCTCAAGGCAAACTAGGTACTTGGGACCCCAAAAAAAATCTAAGTATAAAAACTTACTACATAGATGGAAAAGTATTTTTCTTAGCATTTGTAGCTTGTAAACTTGAACGGATTTCATGAAATAATATAAGCAACGTGCATTTGCTAGCAATGTTTTGCAAAAAAATCCTCTAAAAAAGTAGGCTATTTAAACATACATTCTTGTCTCCAATATTGTGATGTGGTTTTGGGCACAGTGCCTTGTAAACTAATTTGCTCAGAATGAATTGGTATAAGAGTGAGTGAGTTTTTACTAAACCTTCATAAATAGACACAAATTTGGATTTTCTTTGTAAAAGACTAGTGTAAATTAGACTAGGTACTACAAGATAAGAAGAATAATAATACTTATACTTGAGATCACATTTTGCTATATATAGGCTTTAGCCTTGTTGGGGACATGATCATGTCAAGATAAGAAGAAAGAGAAGTCCTACATGCACAATCTTGAGATCACCTTTTTGCAATATTTATTAGGGGTCAACCTTTATGAGCATGACCATGTCAAGGGTAGTTTAAATATTTCACATATTGAAATATTCCAATAGTTTTATGGGAAAAATGAATATGTAATGTAGGGACACAACCATAGTCTTGCATTCTTGCTCTATAATTTTCTCTTTCAAAAAAAAAGGTGGGGTTTGTTTCAGCTCCTACTACACATCAATGAGGAGAACCACATCACCCTTTGGGTTTTGTGTCTCTTCTTGCTACTTCTTTATGACCTTAAATTTTTTTTTCTTTCAAAATCTTGGTGTACTTATTCTTTAGGGTGTGCATGCTTTAATTGGGCAAGAGATTTTCTTTTATTATGTGCTTCTTGTGCTTTAAAAGTGATTCTCTTCAGCT
>JAWWVC010000124.1:0-11532 GCA_033807815.1 Rumohra adiantiformis | reverse complement strand
GAGTAGAGCATATAAAAAAACTAGATGAAACTAAGATATTGGTGGTGGTTGACACTAGCATGTATGCTAAAAAGAGACAATAAAAATATTGGCATGATCAATATGTCAAAACCAAACAATTTTAAGCTGGTGATTTGGTTTAACTTTATACCCTTCAAAAACAAAAACAAAAATTAAAGAAATGAGACCTTGGTTTGTTTTTTATCAGTGATCTAAATACTAGTGGAGTTGTATGACTTGAGACACTTGATCGAGAACAAATGCCAAATTTAATTAATGGAAGTTTCCTAAACAATTATGAAAAGCCTATGACACAAGAAATGCTTCAACGTATACATAGAGCGTAATCCAAATGTGGATAAGCTCACTCTAAAAAACTTAATCTCACTCTCAAAAAATGAGCTAAGCAACTATTGATTCCATTCAAGTGCACACAAGCACTTAACCAAAGCACACACATATTAATCAAGCACAACTCTATTCCCAATCAAAGCCATGGAGGAATGCCATAGCGCTCAAAGAAAACTTTATCTCCATCCACACATGCCCAATCATGCATACAATGCTTCAACCCAAACCCAAATGCTAATACACAAAGCCAACATTACTATAACAAAAAGAAACAATGATGATCTTTTAAGCAATCAAGCAACTACCCTCAAGCCTCCATCACCTAATCACACATAAGCAAGAAGCAAGCATGTTAACATAACCATTTCAAGAATGAAAGAGAAGAGAAGAGAACCCAAAATCCATTTTATTAACCATCAAGAGTTAGGTTATAGTGGAAGCTCAAGCTATGGAGCTTGAAGCAATGCTAGCTTAGTAAGAGAGAGACGATGATAGAGAGATTTTTTGCCAAATCCTCTATACTTAGCAATATACACAAGAAGAACCCTCTCTCTTTAGCTAAGCTCTCTTTTATAGAGAAGCCTCTAAAACCTAGCCTCTTTTCACATGTGGGTAGCCACTAAAGTTAGAAATTTGGCCAAAACAAGGTGGAACTCTTAATTTGGCCAAAACAAGTTGGAAATCTCAATTAGAGTCCAAATTCTCTCTCATTATTTACAATGCACTTTGGCTTTTACATTAGATAAAAATAGGCCCAAAACTTACAGGTCTTCATTTTCCATAAACCACTCCATATGCTCCCGCATGGGTAAATATCCTATTTTTAGCATATGCATCCATTTGATAAAATTGAGGACTTAAAACAAAAATAATAACAAAGGATTTCTAACGGACAAACCCACATGTCCATTCAACTCCGTTAACATAGTTTTAGGAGAAAACTACTATTGGCTTGTTTGATCTCCGTTCTCGCCACTTTGTATGACTCACTATTTTTGCCCAAATAATGAGAAAAGAACCTAGTCCAAAGGACTTACAGTTGAACCCAAGTGTCAAAAGGATTAATGTTGTGCCGTTTAGGGGGTAATCCAAGTAAGGGAAAAGAATAGGAAGTAGCAGTTCCAAATATAGTTGACATGTAGTCTAGAGGTAAGGACAAGGACACTAGAGGTTCGATGTTGATTGCTCATTAACAAGGTCAATGAGACCTGGAAAGCATTCTTAAAGCTTATGAAAAGAGGCTCACAATTGACATTGTCCACCCACCCAAATTCAAGGAGTACTCGAGTCCTATCCAGAAAAAGGTCAACTTAGTCAAGTACCAAGCACTAATACATGATACACAAACATTGTTGGAAGGACCTGTACCCTATCCTATGAGAAGAGTTCCTATGAGTGAGTCTATCTTAGAAACGATTCTAGAAGTCTCTAAAGAAGGGATGAAAAAAATTGAACCAAATAGATAAAGGTAAAGTCAAGGCATGGAAGAAATTCCATCCTTGTAAAAAGAAAGTGCAAAAGAGCTATGGAATGAGGTACATAACTTCAAGCAAAAGGATGTAAAATCTGAGTCTAATCCTTTTTCTGCAATCCACCTTTCAGACTCTCTCCTCTCAGAAATGGTACCAATATCAATGGAAGTGATCAGTGACGAAGAAGATGCTTGTAGTTAGGCTAACACCCTAGCTACCTTGCCATCTTACATAGGAAAGATTGGAGCTAGTACTGAGATATTACCACTTCCATATTTTGAACAAATCACTCCTGAGGCAAAAGATACATTGAATCTGCGAGTAGTCTTAGCTACTCCAGTAACAACCACATTGCCCTTAATGGACTTCTTGAAAGTCAAGCTTGAATTGTGGTCACAAGTTTCACACATGTTATGAAAAAGAGGCTATGCACTGGGTGACGACTCAATTAAAGTAGAAAACCTTCTGGTAGTGCAAGGCACCATAGTGCAAAATTTCCCTTAAACAAGGTGAACAAGTACAAAAAATAGGGAAAAGACAAGGGAAACTCCATGCTTCTTATTTAGATAGACAAGGCAAAAACCATGGCTATCTTAGATATTGGAGCAGGTATTAGCATTGCTACCAAGGCAATGTGGATTAAATGGGGAAAAAAAGCCTTATGCAAAACAAGAATGGATCTACAACCAATAGATGGCAACCTAGAACATCCTCTAGGTTAGCTAGAAAATGTGGTAGTTGAGTCTTGCGGTGTCAAATACAAGCATACATTTGCTATCGTCAATTTTGAGTAAAACCCAAACTATGAAATCATTCTAGGAAGATCATTCATAAGCCAGCTGAAAGTTATTCAGGATTGGGGGTTTGATTATCTCTACCTAAGGCACGATGATGTGACCACAAGGGTCAATCTAGCCAACTATCTATATAGAGATGTTATAAAGACTATGGTGGATGATTTCTATTTGTTTTCTTTAGGATTAACTCCAGCATTGCCAGATTCAAGCGATTACCTAGAGAATGCTTGGATATTTCAAACGCCTTCGGAAGAAGATTTCAAAGAGAACAGACAGTTGATGGATAAAGCCTTATTGGATAAGGATTACATGCTATCTCCTTTCCCCGAACACCTTCTTGAGGACCATGAGTGGATGCACATTCTAGCATCTTTAGACACATGCACCATACCTCAAGGACTACAATTTTTTAATGAGGAGGGGAATGACATCATCCCTATCCGAATGGTAAATTTGAGGCATTACTGACCGGACATGGAGGATTTAAATTTGTTAGGAGAATCCATATCTATAGGAGACTTGAGCACAAGCGAGGATAGTAGCTATTTATATGAGAAGGATGATTCCGGATATACTTGGGATGAGAGTGTTGATTAAGAGGATGATGATATTGTCCTTGAATTAGAGCTAGAAAAAGTGAGACTCCTGCTTTGTGCAAGAGAATCCATAGAGATCAATGTCACTACAAAAGATCTTAACCAAAAGTGAAAAAAACAATGTGAGAACAGAAAAAAAACAAGGGCGATCGAAAGGGAGAAAATGTTAGCTAGTGCTTTTGAATAAGACTGACTACTTGCTTCATATTGGAGCTGTAGATTGTATCAAGGTACACAACAAATGGAAGGCTACGTTGCATTCTATCAACAAAACAAATGCTCAAAAGGATACAAAATCAAAAGCGTCTCAAAGAGGTAAGAAAAAATCCGCAAAAACCATAGTCAAATCTATTGCCTCTAAAATAGAAACAAAACTAAAGAAAGGGAAAGAACCAAAAATATCAAAAATTGAAAGAAAATCTATTTTCCAAGACTATAAGTGAATGCTTAATCAATCTCTAAAATCATGGAGTGAATCGAGCAGCAACAGTAGTAGTAACAAGAGTGATGCTATCGATGTCCCCTCTAACTTGAAGAGGTATACGATAGAGGATCGATCGGAAGATCAAGTTACAAACTCCATAAAGGACTAAACCCTTGTAGGTAGGCATATCTTATGATGGACTTGAGGATGCTAAGCAAGGGGATTTAGCAAATCTAGGAGAAGAGCCTAGACATGTGTATATTGCTATTGATTTGTTGCATGAGGAGGAAGAACTCTTAGTTTCTATGCTTAAGGAGTACCATGGTATCTTTGCATGGAGCTACAGAGACTTAAAGGGGGTAGATCCAACAATCTACCAACACACCATACCCATTAAAGATGACGCTAAACCTAGAAAACAATGCACATACACATACAATGATACATTTGGGAGAAAAATCAAGGATGAAATTGACAAGCTACTAGATGTTGAATTCATCTATGAGATTGAACACACGAAATGGGTATCACCAATAGTGGTAGTCCCAAAAAGGAATGGAAAGTTACATGTATGTGTAAATCTAAAGCAAGTGAATGTGGCAATAGTAAGAGATAGCTATCCTTTACCTATCACAAATCATGTTTTAGAGAGGGTAGTAGGCAAGCAAGCTTACAGCTTCCTTAATGGTTTTTTGGGTTACAATCAAGCATCCATTGCTCTACAAGACCAACATAAAATGGCCTTTGCCATTGAATGGGGAATTTTTGTGTATTGTGTTATGCCCTTTGGGTTGACCAATGCAATGGCTACATTCCAATGCCTGATGGCACACGCTTTCAAAGCTTATCTATAAGAATTTCTTGAAATTTTCATGGATGACCTTTGAGTGCATTCAAATGAATAGAACACATAGAACACCTTAGAAAGGTCTTTGAATAGTGTCTAATTTACCATATCTATTTAAATATGGAGAAATACAAGTTTATGGTTTGCCAAAGCAAGATTCTTGGATATATTGTGTCCAAAAACAACATTTCAATATATTTCAATAAGATTAGAGTAATCATTGATCTCCCAAGACCAGAAAATCCCAAGGGGGTGCAAATCTTTATGGGCCATTGTGGTTATTATTGGCATTTTATTTATATATACGCTACAATTGCATGACCCTTGTATGTGTTATTAGTTGTTTTTGAATGGAGGCACAAATGTGAGGTAGCTTTTGAAAAGCTAAAGAAAGCTTTAGTAAGTGTACCAATATTTAAGGCTCCTAATTGAAACAAGCCTTTCCATGTCCACATAGATGCATCAACCTTTGTAATAGGGTGTATATTAGCTCAGCTAGGTGAGCACGACATGGACTTCCTTATTTTATACACAAGTAGACAGTTTAAAATAGCTGAGAAGAATTATACGACCATAGAGTGAGAGGGATTAATGATGGTGTATGCCATTAAGAAGTTTTTCCATTATATTTTAGCAAACCATTTTGAATTTTTTGTTGACCATCAAGCCCTTTTATATCTCGTAAACAAGCCATGCAGTACTAGACGTATTGTACGATGATTCGTGATTCTTCTAGAATTTGATTTTAGAATGGTTGTAAAGAAGGGGTCAACTTATCAACAAGTTGACCACATGAGTAGAATAACCATAAGAGAAGATCCAATTGGGGTAGAAGATGAATTGCCTGATGTTACTCTATTTCAAGTTGAGTGTGTACCATGTTGGAGCAAGAACATTGCAAATTTCTTGTCCATAGGACATTTGACAGACCAAATAGGTGGATTGCAATTTCAAACTAATTTTTTGGAAGCATGTATATTAGTTTTAGGAAGATTGTACTATCTAATGGATGATGGGATCTTAAGGTTATTTCCAAATGTAGATGGGTATAATGCAATTTTACTAGAAGCACATGTAAGCCTAATAGGCCAACACCAGTCCAAACAAGGGACAATCTTTAGAGTATTGTGCAATGGATCCTGGTGGCCTATGTTCCAATACGTAGTAGTAACTCTTGTTGCCAAGCTTTGTCTAAAATGTAAGGCAAGCCCATTGTATTCACATGCAACTCTATACAAGGCTACACCAATTCCTTATTGGAGCAAGGAGATTGTATCCTTCATTACCATGGGGGAATTCATGGAGGGGATCCCTTTACATAGAAGGAGAAATATCAAAGTAGAGTCCAAAAGCTATGCCGTAATAGGAGATCAACTTTACAAAAACGGGATTGACGGACACCTCCTTCTATGTGTTAGTGATGAGGAATACATCTCTATCCTTCATCAAGAGCATTCAGGAGTAGGGAGTGGGAATTTCAACTCAAGGACCACATCGAAGTATATCATTTGGTCAGGAATATGGTGGCCGACAAATTTTCAAGACTTGGAGGAATTTGTTAAGCATTGTGAGGTGTGCCAAAGATCCAAGGTGCCAAACATATTTGATTGCGTGCCTCTTCAGCCATTGTTAAGCATGAGAGATTTTTCCAAGTGGGGACTCAATTTTGTTGGCCTAATCAAGCCACCTGCTAAAGGTATACATGCTGAGTACATACTAGCTGCAACAAACTATCTCACCAAGTGCAACAAGGCTAAAACAATACTGAAAAATGATGCAAGAACAATAGCTAAGTTCTTATATGAAAACATCTTCATGAGATATGGGCTACCAATTGAGCTAGTTAGTTATTAGGGCAACCATTTTATTAATGAAGTGATCGAACATCTTCTTGGTGTTCATTCACCATAAATCAGCGCCTTATCATCATGCATAAGCCAATGGGCAAGTCGAGAGCACAAATAAGGTGCTATACACAGCTTTGACAAAGATTGTCAAAGGGTCATGCAGTGATTGGGAACAAAAATTGCACAGTGTGCTATGGAATTATTGCACGGCCTACAAAACATCAATCAACACAACTCCATACAAACTAGTCTTTGGACTTAAATGCAATCCTACCAATAGATTTCTTAATCACAACGTTACATGTTGCCACCTCTTTAGGATGGATTGGTCATGAATTTTCCGATAGGATTGATGAACTCAAATAACTCGTAGAATGAAGAAGGATGGCTGTGATTGGCATCTATACAAAAAAACACTACCATAAATAATGATACGATAACAATGTTTGAACAAAATAGTTCAAGAAGGGTGATCTAGTTCTGGTGTACACTCTCAAGAAGCACAAATGAAAGTTGAAAATGCAAGGGCTTGGTCCTTATGTCATAAATGAGATCACAACCAGGGGAGCGATAAGATTAGACACCTTGGACAGAGAACCAATGGCCAACTTTATCAATGGGTGTTGCTTAAAAAGATTTCATCAACCACTAACTTTCAAAATTCTTGAGAAAATGCATGCAAAAAAGAGTAGGAAGTTAGCACAACAAAAAATCAAAGAAGAAGCTCAAGAGGAAGCATGCCAATGCATAGAAAAAACTCAAGCAAGGAGATGACAAATCTCAATAGTTGTAGTGACTCTCAAAGATGAGGATGATTATGTCCCACCCATGCTTTTTCAAGTATGGATTGGCTTGCAAAATACAAATAGCAAAGCTGTATTGGATTCAAGGGGGGCAGACATCAATGTAATGGCTCACGAGCTTTACTAAAAGCTTGTCAACACTCCTCTAAGGACAACACCCATGATGCTAAGTAGATTATCAAATAAAACAACAAGTTGCAAAGGGCTAATCATGGTACAAATGCAAGTGGGAATGCACCAAGAAGAATGTGTCTTTTATGTTATAGATGCAAAAGAATGTGCATAAGGTATCATTTTAGGTTGATCATGAATTTACAAATACAAGTGTTCCTTTGATTGGGACAAACAAAACATCCAGCTCACATTAGGCAGCAAAAGAAAAGTAATTGCACCTGTTACAAAAGATGCAATACCTACAACAATTGTTGGCAATCCAGCATCTTCAAGTGCTAGCAATCACACATCGTCAAGTGCTAGCAATCAAGCACAACCAAGAACAAAGGAAGTCTTGGGGCAAATTCTAGAGATAAAGACTGAAAAGCCTAGATACACACAAAGACAATATTGGAATCAAAGTTACAACACTCACAAGTGGTGGGCTCCCAAGAAGCCGTTGCACACAAAAGGCTATTACAAAGGTAACACTTACATTTGGGTCTCAGAAAAACAAAGCCAAAAGACAGCTATTAGCTATATGCCATTAGAGACCCAACACAAGAAGCAAGAATATGCTACAAAGCCAAAGAAGGAGAAAGGGAAGCGGATACCAAAGGTTACTACTAGTTTTGAGACTACAGAGTCATATAAGGATCTTGCTTCATCTTCTCATATGCATAAAGGACCAATCATCCAAAGGATAGATTCACAAATTTTGAGTACGGTAAAGCTAATTCCTAAAACTCTAATAACTAAACAAGCTAAGCAACAAACCCTACCGACCACCAAAGAAAGATCGCACATATTGCAAGCAAAGCTCTTTGGTGCAGTGAAATGCATGTAACAAATCAAAAGTCAAGTCGATGCAACCTATGTTGCTAGCATAAGAGTCAGACTCAGGAAGCTGAGCTAGCAAAATGAGCAAAACATCAATCCTAAGCTTCCTAATACTCTATGAACCATCAATGCCCATATATCCATACTTGGTATAGTATCCCACCTTTTTTCACCCACCGTCATGAGTAGACAGGCTAAACAACAAACCCCATTGACCACCAGAGAAAGATCACACATATTGCAAGCAAAGCTCTTTGGTGTAGTGAAATACATATAACAAATTGAAAGTCAAGTCGATGCAACCTATGTTGTTGGCATAAGAGTCAAATTTGGAAGCTGAGTTGGCAAAATGAGCAAAACATTAGTCCTAAGCTTCCTAATACTCTATGAACTATCAATGCCCATATATCCATACTTGGCATAGTATCCCACCTTTTTTGACCCACCGTCATGAGTAGACAGGGAGGAGTTGTCACTAACACTCCGTCATTAAACACAAAGACAAGGAAGGGGGGAGATAAATCTACACTAAAATGGAGATAAATCTAAACTAAAATGCTTATGCACAAGTTTTCCAAAAGTGCGTGGAGGTTTATACAGCTAAAGTTTTATTTGGTAGGATTTTCATTATGGACCTATGGCTCGATACTTGCAAACCATGTGATGACCCTGATAGCTTACATCCAACCCACCAAGGGGGGCATAGTATCCCACCTTTCCATACACATTCACACTATTTCTATGCCCTGCTATAAGAGGATTGTTGTGTATATCATTTTGTACATCTATACTATCAGCAGTATCACCCCTTCTCATTGCTGCGAGTGTGCACATATGGTGTTAGGCATAGCCTCTCATATATGTGGAAATGTCGCACTTATTTTTGACATTATAGCATAGGGATGATGCAACAGGTTATGGGAGTTGCACCCCAACGGCATAGTAGCCTAGAAGTGATTGTTCTACAATGTAGACCTAATCAAAGGCGGCTCCCAGAAGAGGAAATGGCACAGACTTGACCAAATGACACCCTTAGGTCATTAAACCCCCCAATTTTGTAAATCCTTCTTCCACAGGAAACTTCATGTGTGTTTTGGCAAGGAGTGAGCAAGTTCCTTGGTCAGTTTGGAAACAATAGATGCCTATTTAACCTCCCCACTATATCCATGCCATATTTTAGTGCAGAAGCACTCCTTTCTCTACCACCTTCTCCAAAGGCTGACTTTTGTACAGAACTGTCTTTGCATCTTAAGGTGATTGACGCCATCCTTCTAGCAAATGTGGATACGGATCCACCACTGGTATATGAGGATGTTAGCTGAACAAGCATGTATCAAAATAAACGCACAACATCAACAAGCATACAAATAGGTGTATTCAACTTATAATCTCTTATTGTTTTCTATGATTTTCAAATTTGCACATATTGTCTGGATGCTTACACATAATTGCCTGGATTAAGTTTTAATTAGTTGCTACTATGTTGTGAGTAAATTCTAGATTCTTAGAAGACTTAACAGTGGATATTTCTATTTGAAGACGATGTAGGACATATGCCAATGGAGTATGCCAAGTACTTATGCTCTATGGGTATATCAGTTGTTCCTAGTGGTAGTTACTTCTTAGGTATGGGGAGGCTGCTTGGAAAAAAAAAACAAACAAACAAACAGAGACAAAAATAAACACATAGAATATACTATGAGACATGATGTGTCTGTGGCCATGTGAAATACTTGGTAGGGCCTTGGGTTGCTGCAACACCTTGGGACCGATACCTCAGTTTCCATGGAGTAGATACTAATGTCTATATGATAAGAAGGTGACTTGAAAGGACTCTATCTCCTTGATAGATGTTGGTAGGACTCTTGGGTTCATTATGGTCCCTTGGGACTGATGCCCTCATCTTCATGGGCACTCCTTATGTTAAAAAGAAAGTCAAGGGTCTATTGCCCTTGAGATACCTAGCAGCCGTTAGATTCTCTAGCGGAAATCTCTTGGCCATTGCTTGGGTCTCAATGGGATGAAACCTTACTCTTTAATCACTCTAATAATTATATATCTAATTGTTTCTTGATCTTTACACACAAGAAAAGTCCAAACACCATGGTTTATATCTAGGAGTGGGTTGCCACCTAGGAAAAACTTAAACACTTGTAGGACATTGAGACTGCAGTCATAACCCAAAGCATATGAGCACACTTGTCTTTGCATAGCACTATCTATCACTTAGTGCCTTTGACTAGTCTTAACTTGCTTCTTTTAGAACTCTTTAAAGCTCTAATTGGCCTTTCACTTGCATGCTCACTTGTAACATTGTCATTGTTGATTGCTATACAACTTTCAATATGAAGATTTACTTGTCTCTCATTGTTTTATAGATTTTGTTTCTAACGCGCATGAGGATGTGCATAATTTAGACATGGGGGACTGTTTTGGCAGAAACAGCGAGTCATGCAAAGCACATATAGGAACATGAAGGTGAAGATGGCCATGGAGTGGAGAAGAGAATAAGCAGTGGGAATGGCAATGAACCAACAGGAATGTCGGACACCATTTAGCGCATGGATCGGAAGTTATATGTATTGTGAGCCGTTTAACCCATAGCCATGTCCAAAATATATGTAATTTCAATTATTTCACCAGGTTGTCCGCCCACATGGGAAAGAGGCCAAATTTTGGGCCACTTACTATAAAAGTGGGCAATGCAAGTAAAGAAGGGTTCTTTTTGGTGAATGCTTGAGTTGAGGCTTTGGCAAAAAAGCTCTCCTCTCTCTCTCTCTACCTCTTACTTACCTTAGCTCTAAAACTAAGGCTTGAGTCATTTGTATCTCTTTTGATGCTTAATGACTAATGTGTAGCTTCTCTTTATTGTCTCCCTTTCTTAATCAAGTGTGATTTGATCATTGAAGTATCTTAAGTATTGCTGAAGTGAATGTTTTGATTAATTCTTAATGCTTTATTTCTATGTTAGCTTAAGAACTATGTGTAGCTTGAGTATTTGAATCTCATTAAGAGGTGTAATAAGTTTTTTTATTGCCTTGGGTAGTATCTTTTGGGGTAAAAAGGGTGTATGCTTAAGAACTCACACACTAATTAGCATTGCTTTTTGCTTCATTTACATTGAGTATCATGAGTAGATTAAGAGGGCATTAAGAGTGATTGGACAAGTTTATCTATAGCTTATTCTAATTGGTAAGTAGTGAGAGAGAAGCATAGCCAGGAGCCAAAACCCCCAAGTGCTTGCTAAAGATTCCCTTACCCGACAAGCAACGTATCTTCCATAAGCTAATTGGGTGAAGCTCTTCACCTACAATTTCTTTCATTAAGGGTTTGTTGGTCAAAACCACTAAGATTTGGTGACCCAACACATCCCTACACTTTCTAAAACTCTTTTCCCCATAG
>JAWWVC010000123.1:0-11563 GCA_033807815.1 Rumohra adiantiformis | reverse complement strand
ACTTCATATATATTTTGAAACGGGATCAAGAACTGTAAGCACAACCACAACAAACACATCGTATGATGGCCCCACACCAAGTGGGACCACTTCTAATTGCCCAGCTATAACCCCTCCATTAGCTTGTTCAAGAACACATAGATGGGCATGCAAAAGTGGTGGTGGAATCTGTTGTGGTGGTAGTGGGGGTTGGGACGCGTCTACACCTTTGTGTGGGCATCCCACACCTACGTCCTCTTGAGTTGTGCCCTCACAATGTTTTTATGATGGTACTCCACTCACCCATTCCAAAACACACCAATAAACATATTGGGATGGGAGTGTGATCAATCATGATGTTGGCATAGCCGCATATGTGAGCTCTACCACATCCTCTTTGATCACAGTGTGATGGAGCAATTCGATTGCTCACCAAGAAAGGACAAATATAGGATTATATAACAGATTAAGGGAGAGTACAGTCCTGCCTTTGGCTATTCTTTTTTCCCTAAGAGTTGGTCTAGATAGAGTATGCTTGATTGTCAAAAGCATCAACAAAGCAACATCCAAAAAGAAGAAAAGCATGGGATTCTTTTGCCAGGTCAAGTAGGGAGGGAGGTGTATGAGAGGGAGAGACAGTTATATGTTGACAATCCTAGTCAATTTTCCCATTAAGAGGAAGCATCAAAGAAGTGGGTGGAGAGCTTTGGGAGCTCTCATCTTGGGAGCAGTGGCTCAGATTGCTTTTACTACTAATTTGTAAGTATTAATCGCTAAAATACCTTTTTTGCTAGTCAATTTCTGAGCCTGCAACTTATAATTTATTTGTTAAGTCACAAGTTTGCGTGCAGGAGTGGGCGGTTAAATGCCCAATGCCAAATGATGAGAAGAGCTTTGCATATAGGAGTAACACCTATAATCTCTTCAAGAAGCTTGAGTAGGAGGGGGAAGACATTTATTGGGTGTTTGTCATGAATAGTGTAAGCTACCCTAAATTGTCTTTTGCTTATAATATCTATTTGCAACATGTATGTAGTGAAAGTGTCATTGTTAATGTATGGTTGTATGGCTGTTTTATTTTGCCGGAAGAAGGGATTTCAAACACGTCGCTTTCATAGTCATAATTAGACATGTCTTTTTATGAACATGTCATGCTATTGTATAGTCTTTTTGCGATCCCGCATATGGACAAGTCATGCTATTGTATAGTCATTTTTGCGCATGTCCATATGGTCTTTTTCATGATCTGATATTTATTGTCATATGGTTTTTATGTTTATATGGCCCTTTTGCGCAATAAATTTTATAGTTTTATTATTGTCAAGTTGCATTAGCACTATGATTCAATCACGTTCACTTGTTTAGTGTTTTTTGTGTACCATTATGATTCAATTATGTTTAATTGCCGAGTGCTTAGCGTTTTTTAGCGTTATCATCATTTTCTTAGCGTTTTTGGTAATGATGTGGTTTTTTGATGTATAAAATATACATGCACTGTCAAATGTGGTTTTTTGACAGTGCATGTATAAAATATACATGCACTGTCAAATGGTGCATCTAATTGCAAATGTGCAATAAGATGCACCATTTCACATTTAAAAAAGAAAACATTTGTGCTCGTGAGGGGAGTTAAAATCAGTCATTGGTAGACCTCATCTGCCAAGACATCCATATGTTCTCCTAAGTCCAATCTGGTAGTGCAGGTGGTACTTGATGATCCCAGCCCTGCTTCTAGTAGCCAAGGCTCTATATAGGCTTTTGAGTCATTGTTGATGGTTGCTCATAAAAACAAAATTGAAGATGCCACGCTTTTGCTTTTGTTGCACACGCTCTTTCTAAGTTGCATTATACATTATACGACCATATGTGAAGACTGGTATAATAGCATGTTCTACAAAGAGACATAAAATTACGCTTGTCTTGTATGATGCCACATAAGCATTAGTTGTTGACCTATTTTTTAATTTTAGATATCTGATCAAATTTAATTTGATCTAATTTAATTTGATCAAATTTTATTTGATCAGATAACTTTCACTATAAAAGTGTAGCATCTTTAGTCATTCTCCACTTTTTTCACCGCTTTTCCATTTTACCAATTGACACATCATTGCATTTTTACCTATTGCATATAAGATCTGGTGCACACACTAGTACTTGCTGCATTATAGCTATGGATACCTATCTTTTCATTCTATCACATATAGGGGTGCACACACTAACATTAGTTTGGGTGTTGGAGGTGGACACACTGTTTTTCATTTTCATTGCAAGCTACAGTGTGCACGCTAACACAAATACGGGTGTTAGATGTAACCGCTGTAGTGCTTAGCCTTCTACCTAATTTATTTGATGATGGTGCACACACTTACATTTTTTTGGATATATCTTGTGGACAACACAACTAACAATTGCATGATGTCTTTGTATATGCTAGTGTGCACACTTTGATACTACTTTTTATGTCATTTGTGAACATGCTATCATGTATTTGTATGTTTACAAGTCTTTGCTTTTTTTAGTACGTCTTCTCTATTTTTATTTCATGTCATTGTCTTTTTCAAAGTTCACTTGTTTGTGTGCCATTTGTAAAATGACTCATGCTAGGGAGAGGGACTATGTTGAAGAGTTCAAACTTGGAAAGCACACTTCTCACGTACAATGTAAGTCATGTCAGCAAGAATTTCATGCTAGTAGAGCTTGAATTAAAGAGAAGTTACTAGGGGTGAGTGTCAATGTGAACCATTGTGGCACTCCTCCTTCTAATGTACTCGTAAAGATTTCATGGTATATTCAAAAGTTAAAGGCCTCTGGAAAGTGGGCCTCAAAGAAAAGAGGTGTTTTAGATGCAAGTACTAGTGAATGTATGGCTTATGCAGTGAGGGGTGATGATATGCCTAGAAATTGTGTGAATGTTATGCAAGATGTGAAAAAATCCTCCTTGCAACCCTCACCATTGATGAACAAAATGCCTAGGTACAATTTTAGTAATAGTTCTTTGGGCACTGAAGGTTTTAATAGCATTGGCCAAATAAAGAAAGAGACTTTGCATGGTACTTTTGAAAAGTCCACACTTCTCAAAGTGCATTTGAAAAGGACACAATATTTTCTTGCTTGTGAATTTTTTTCAAACTTGCATATTCCAACATGCATTGATGTCTACCGCAAAGCCTACGTTTGTTTTACCTGCTTATAATAAAATGTGCACATAGTACTTGGACAAAGTGAAAGGTGGAGTTGAGCAAATCTTAAAGGATATAGAAAAAGATGACCTTTGTTCAGCCAACTTGTGGTCGAGTGCATTGGAGACAATCAATCTATGTATGCACTTGTTTGTACAAGGTCAGAAAAAGTATTGTGTATATTTTGTGCTAAATTTTTTTCAATTGCTTATTACGTTCTTGAACAATTATTGAAAGTGTGGGATGCATTGAGAGAAACAATCTCAGATAGAGGATGGGTTGGATGGGCTGCTAAACATAAAGTACATGCACTAGCAGCAACAAAATGGGCAGCACCATCAATTTAGATGCATTTTGGGTTAAGTTGGATAAATTTGTTAGTGCCACTAAGCCCCTTGTAGAATTGTTCAGAGTTGTGGTCCATGGACACTCACAAGTTTGTGCTTGGTAAAGTTTATTGGCTCATGCTACAAGCAATACACAAGGTAAATATGTAAGAGAAAATGAATCCAATAGAGCGCAAGGAGAGAGCTAGTTGTGCTAAAACATGATGGGGATTGATGCACACTCCTCTAGATGGTACAACCTTTATGCTAGATCCTTCATTTCAATTGCATGATCAAACAAAGAATGAAGAGGTCTCTAGAAAGTTTTGCTTTGTTTGTAGTCAGATTTTGCCTAGGGAGCATTGAAAGAGTGCATTTTATGGTTGTATGAGGTTTGTCGTGGAGAGAAAAAACTTGGGGATGAATGATGCTCGGAGGCAATAACTTGTTTGAGCCCACTACCTTGGTGGAATGAGTATGGCTCAAAAGAAGTTGATCTCTATATGTAGCAATAAGGGTTTTATTAGTGGTGGCATCTTCAAGAACTTGTGAGCGCAACTAGTTTGCGTATGATTTTATTCATACTAAGAGACGTAATTGATTAAAAGCTTCAAGGGCACAAGATCTTGTGTATTTTTTTCTAACATTCACCTACCTCAAAGGCCATCAATGGTTTCCACATGTGTTGCTTATGCAAAGACAAATCCATATCCAAAATGAACACAGGAAGTTGTTGCCAAGGACCAAGGATTAGAGTCTGAGAATAAGTGGGGAATTGATTCAATTGACCCAAATACAGATGATGTAGATGACATAACCCATATCCTACTAGCACATTGAACATTGTGGCTATGGATATATATTGTGGTTTGTGAACATTGTCTCTACAATCTCTTTTAATCCTCTATTGTGGTTTGAGAACTTAAAAATTAATGATATTTTTTTAATCATGATTCACAAGTCTCTTTTAATCAAAAAGCCTAGAGGAGGAGAAGCCAAGCCAAGCTAGGTTTTCTTATAGGGATTGAAAATTAAAAATTTTCCACTTATATGTGAAAAATCACACATATTTTAATGAGTGTTGTCTTAACAAATTGGACTATGATGATAATTTTAAAATGATATGATAGTAAATCCTAGAATTGTGCTTTGGATGATAGTACCTTAGTGAGCAAGGATCTCAACCCCAATTAGTTAGTAGATGTGCTGCTAAATAAGCCCACCATATAGGCAACAAGGGTATGTTGCACAAGCTCAACTGGACCCATACACTTGTGTTTTTTATGGGGTCCCCACAGAACATAGATGTGTATGTTGTATATGCTTGGGGTAGCAAATTTCCTCACAAATAAATGGTGCCAATGGTGTAATTAGAACTTCACCCATGTTACTCAAGACTATCTACACATTGCAAAAATGGACAAAGAGCAAGAACGATTCACATAAAAAGTACTTGAGAGATAGGGTTACATAGTAAAAATAAGAAAAGTGGTTTGTGAAATTGACAATTTAGAATCAAAAGAACAAATTTCTTAAATATATTCCAAGCATTATTTTTTATTCAAAATAAAGTCTTCTCAAGGCACTCTCAAAAAGGATATACAAAGTTTATATGACTTAAAGTTAGTAATTCACAAGTTTTATTCTAGATTTAGTGTGTTTGGGGTTTGTGTAAGTACATCAACAAAAAAATTGCCATCCACCAAAGAAGGGGGAGGACCATGTACATCCAAGTATCTCTTACATATCAACTCTAATATCTAACTTTTAGCTTAAAGCTCTACAATACTGGATTCTAACTTGCATACGCAAGTATCTTTAGTGTTTTTAGTTAGACCCTGCATCAACAAGGTTATGACTTCATTAGGAAAACTTGTTAAGTGGTCATGATCATTGGTTTTGCGCACAAGAGGCTTTGTTCACTTCAATTCAATGCCTATCTCTCTTGCTTGGTTTTGATCAAAAAGCCAACCCAAACCAACATCGACATTCTTTGACCTTTTTTGCCATAGTACTTGTTTTCCTAGGAAGTCCTGGCAACATACTTGTTGAATAAAGTATATAGCCACTTGCCATTATTGGGCTCAGCGTGACGCATCTCCACAAAACTTTGGTACAATGTCCACAATAGTCCAATGTGCTAAAGACCAGACAGCTTCATTAGATATTTGCGCTTTGGATCTCTTTGTCTGCCATAATCTGTAGGTTTGAACAATACGTTCTTTAAAAACTCTAATGGATAGTGAAATATCACTTTGTCCAAGTCAAGAAGGGGCCAACTAGGGTGCATATTTTAGGATGTACTCACTTCCACTTTGCTAGGGCAACGTTCTTGAACTTTGTTGTCTCCTTCAAGAGTATAGCATGTGCTTCCGTGTGGTTCAAGTTGGCCCTATCAAGAAATTGGGGGCATGCTGAGAGGACGCAATTCTATGTCTTTGAGGTCTCTCCATTCTCATCTCAGAATTTAAAGGCCTTTGTTATTCAATTTGTTTGACTTTTGGATTTCCTATTCAACTTCACGTAATTACTTTATTGTCACACCTTTTTTAGCAATTGAATATCATGAAGCTTCAAAAGTTTCATTACATTCAACAATGTTTGACTATACTCACATTTGATTACATTCAACAACATTACAATATTGGATGCCATCAAGGACTCTTTGACTGCCGATAAGTTTCTTTGTTACCCTGGCTTAGTTGGGGCCACTTTGCCCATTTTCCCAATTGTTCCACTCATCTAGCAACTGCTCCAATGGTTGGCTCATTGTTGGCGTTGTTGTTGCTGTTGTTGGCGTAGCTGGAGGTGTAGGTGTTTGCTTTGGCGTTTCAAAAAGTGCTTTGGAAGTTGATGCAATTTCTCTGCATGGAATTTGCAGTTCTTGAACCTTTGCCTTTAGCTTTTGATGCTCATTGGTGCTTTTGATTGCTTCATCTTCTAGTATTGTTAGAAATGTTGAAACTCAAAGCCCTGGTGGAGACATTGCTCTTTCCTCTATATAACCGCCATGGTTGGCGTTCAATGCACAATATTATACATTAAATGGTCATAGCTTAGCAATATTATGTAAAACTACACCAAAACTCAATGATCCAGCAGTAGCAAGTCTAATCTTGTAGGCTGGGGCCTAAGGGATGTTTTAGCTTCCATTCCCTTCTTAATGTGTCTATACACATGTTGTTGGATCCCGTATGCTAGATCATCATTCAAAATTTGAGACATTGCAAAATTTGTTTAACAACCCAACATATGCTATATACACCTTGGGAATTAGAGTGATGAGGAGGTTGGGTTGATGTACATTTGGGTGCAATCCATGGAAACCTTTCCCTCCACTGCTTCTATAGCATATTGCTAGGGAGAGGGATGCACAATTGGGTGGTATTTGTACATGTTGATGTCCCCCATTTTGCCAGCATAGCATACACATTAGTTGAATCCTTATCAAAATGAAGAAGAACATTTTGCAATTGCAGGTTGTTGTGTAGAATTGTTTTTTGCTTGTGTAGATACTCAATGCTAACAAGAATGGCAATTTTAATGTGAAATAATTTAGCGTCAGATTGCTAAAAGCTTCCAACTTTGTGAAGTATAGTCCTAAGCCATTTTGGAGGCTCTTGACTAGGATGTGCAACTAGCCATGTCCAAGTTTAAATGTTTCCTCCATTTCAAAATGGGAAGATAATCATTGGCTTGGCTTATTTTGGACAATATGACAATGGGCCAATTAATCCTCTATGTCACGCAATAAGTGTAGTTGCGTCTGTGGCTGCAAAGGTAAGCTTGCTCATTCCTTTGTCACCTTGCTTCACTACCTTCACCACACATACATCGTGGGGAATTTTGGCTCCCTCAATGTAGCATTTTGTGGCATACTTAAATGAGCCCAATATGAGTATCATGTCTAGCTAGAAGTATATAGTTTCTTTCTTCAATATAGAGAGATGAGGAGGCTTGGGGATTGAAACATAATCAAGAAATAGACATGTGTAAGTTGTGGCCTTATAGCTGGCTATTGGCTTGTTGAGGAAGATATGGTAGAAGCTGGCCTTTTCCCATGGCGTATTTCCTAGACCTTGTAGAGAAAAGTAGCAAACTTCAACTTCTCTTTAAAGTTTGATTGGCTTCTAGTATGGGCAAGAATGTGCTTCAGAGAGCGTGGGTGACTAATCTTACCAAGATGTTTCAAAATCTCTTCTCAAAGGGATCCATTTTGTACAAGCTAGATCTCGTCTGCTTTATATGGAAATCATTGCTTTAGCACAGTCCATGACGTAGTAATAATTGATTAGTGAGCATGTGCAGTTCTTTTTGCTCCACACTAAAAAATATGCACAAACCCATGTCATCATAGTCAATTGTTGATCGTCACAATTATTTCATGACATTTGTCTTTGGTAAGGGCCACCTTCTTGAGATTAGCCCTATGAGCTATAAACAAATGTGGAGCCACAAAAAATTAGAACACAAAACTTGTAATACAATATTACATTACACAAAGGCCATAATTACAAAAAATTCAAATTCATCTTGGATCATGACATGCACAACAAATGATATGATACGGCTAACAAGGAGGAAGATAAATCTCGGCACAAGGACACAGTTTGGTCAAAACTAGAATTCAAATCTATAATGCTAGGGAATGCTAGGGTCAATAAGGAGGGAGAAACATTTGCTACTATCATCACTAATCACAAGGTCATTAGGATGAAGCTATCATATGGAGGGAGAAACTAGAATGCTAGGGAATGCTAGGTAAACTAGGAATCCAAGTCTAAACAAGGTAGACACACCTAGGATAGTATATATATGGCTAAATGTGCGCACCTACATCATTCAAAATAATGACATGGTGTCACTCATATCCTCACCTAATGGCAAAAGGAGAGGGAATGGCTAGTTGTGCACACACATGTCATCCAAACTAATGACATGGTGTTTGCCCCTGGCCGCACCTAATGGAAAGTGAATAGGAAACTTGCATAGATGTGTTCACAACTAGCACCGTATAAACAGTGCCAATGTACGCACGATCTACGCGTGAGAAGATAAATAAGAAACATGTGTAAGCATTTTCACCTCTAGCACTCCGCACAATGCTAGCATGCGCACGACTTACATGCATATGATTACACACATAGAGCCAGAGTCTGCGCAACCTACATGGAGCACAGTGTGGCGTGTTTACCAAGGCTTTCATGAACATTTAAAACCCATACACTAATAGACATGCATGGACAAAATAAAACAAAATTTATAGTTTAATGATAAATCTACTTAAAAGGTAGGTATTAAGAAATCCGTTGGAAGGATTGCATTATGTCCAAAAAGCAAATCAAAAGGTGTAGTATCAGTTGTCTTGTAAGCGGTACAATATGCCTAAAGGACATTGTGCAACTTTTTCTTCCAATCACTTTGTGATCCTTTAACAACCTTGAAAAAAGCAATGCATAGCCTCTTGTTTGTGCTTTTGGCTTGCCCATTAGCTTGCACATGATAGGGTGCGAATTGTGATGAATAATCATGAATTCTTCAAGGAGATATTCAATGATCTCATTAAGAAAATGAGTACGTTGATCACTAACTTTTTTGATTGGTAGCCCATAACGGGTGAATATATTCTCATACAAGAAATTTGTCCTGGTTCTTCCATCATCTTTTATTGTGGCTTTTTCTTAAACCCAACTATTCAAGTAATCACTGGCTACCAAGATGTATTATGCATGTGTGCTTTTTGTCAAAGGCTTTATCAGTCCTACAAAGTCAATTAACCATTTGGTAAATGTTCTTGTTCTCAGAAGGGGATGCAGAGGTATACAACTATATATGGTTGGGGGTTTTGACCTTTGACATTCATCATAGCATTTGCAAATTGTTGTGTGTCCAAGCATAGAGTAGGCCACCAAAGGCCTTACCATAGAGTGTTCTTCTCCATGGTTTCTACACTGAAATGGCTACTACCAAGTCCAAAATGTTCCTAATGAAGAACATGGATATATTCCTTTTCTCTTATGCAAAATTGCAATTGTTGGTCAATTCCTATCTGATAAATTTGTTTATGGTGATGGTAAAATCTTGCGCTTCTATCTCTAACTTGTGTTGCCGATGACGTGGGATTTTTTCATCAGTCATGCTCTTGATAAATTCAACAATGTTGATGCTGCAAGAAGGAAATTGTCCTATTTGGTAGAGCGTTGCATGTGAGTAATTTGGATGAGATTTGCACTTTGTGCACCCATAAGCTAGATACTTTTTGACATCTTAGTGTAAAGTAGGCCAATAATGCCCACTACATAGGATTCTTTTAATTGTGGCTTCACATAGGAAGTGTAATCCTAAGATTATAATATGCCCCTATTTCATTAGATAAATGTAGTCTCTGGGGTTGGCCACTATACAAAGGAGTGCCTCTCTTTTTGTATGATATAGCCTACCCACAATGAGTAGAAACTTGTTTGAAGCTGCAAGCGATTCCACCTTTTCTTGCAAGCTTTTAGTGTAGTTAGCAAAAGAAGCAATGGATAGGAAACTGGCTATTGTTGCACTACACTTGGTTATTGTTTTTATTTTGAATAGAGAAGCATTAGGTAACTCATTGTTCACTCCCATTGGGCATTCTCTATTTGTTATCCAACTAAAATGGTATATGTGCTGATGTGTTGAGGCATTTTTTACAACTAGTGTGAGATAAAACTCTACAAATATCACAAACCATTCAATAATCTAGCTAGTAGCACAGGGTTTGTTAGCCCAGTAAAAAAGAGGTTGATGATCAATGTAAAAAACAAAGGGGTTTGCCAAAAATATTGTCAAAGCGTTTTTGAATACATAAATCATTGTGAGCCCTTTCTTTTTTATGGTGGTGAAGTTTTTTCAGCTAAATTTACCTATTTGATTGCGTATGAGATTGAAAAGTCTATTTTGTGTTCCCTTGGTTGGGAGTATGCATCCAATATTGGACATGTAAATTTTAACATGGAAAGGTTTGGTCTAGTCAAGAGCTTTCAGAATTGGAGCACTAATTAGTGCTTTCTTAAGCTTTACAAAAGCTAAATGGCACTCTGATTTTCACAAAAAAACTACTAGTAATGCATAAAGGGGGCATGCTACCATAGCGTACATGAAAATGAAATTCTTGTAATACCCACAATAGCCCATAAAAATTTGAACCCCCTTCAAACTAATTTGTTATGGTAGATCTACAATTACTAGTATTCTGTTTGTGTCTATCAAGATGCTACTCTTTGACACAATGTGGCCAACAAACTTGCCTTGGCAAACCATAAATTTGCACTTTTTTGGGTTGAGGCATATATGGTAAATTTGGCATTGTTGAAAGATTTTCTTTAGATGTTCAACATGGTCATTTTTATCATTTGATTGCACAAAGATATCATCCATATAAATATTTCTAAAAATTATTGCAGATAAACACAAAATGTGAGGGCCATTGAAATTTGGAATGTGGCAAGTGCATTGGTCAACCCAAATGGCATGAATCTTTATGCAAAGACCCCCCACTCAATTGGAGATGCGATTTTGTGCTGATTGTCTTCAAAAAATCAAAAGCTGATTCTACCCCAAGAAGCCATCAATAAAACTATAAGCTTTCTTCCTAGCAACTTGCTCTATGACATGATCCATTATTGGTAAGGGAAAACTTTCCCTGATGGTAGCAACATTCACTTGCTTGAAACTTATGCATACACATTGTTTACCATTCTTCTTCAAAACTACTATGATGGGAGAAACCCATTTAGTGTTTTGTATTTTCTAGATAAACTCTGCTTCTAAGAGTTTATCTATTTCATCCTTAACTTTCCTTCCAAACATATCATAAGACGTGTATGGTCTCTATTTTCTAGACCTGGCATCCTTTTTTATGGGAATTGTGTGCTGGTAGACCTGGCATCCTTTTTCATGGGAATTGTGTGCTGGTAGATACTTGGGTCCACATCTTTGAGGTGAGGGTAGCTTTAGGCAAATATGTTGTGGTATTCCTTAAGAGTAGATACTAAGAGCTCCTCTTCCTCTAAGGAAAGATCAATGGTGATGAACACAAGTTTTGGT
>JAWWVC010000122.1:0-11630 GCA_033807815.1 Rumohra adiantiformis | reverse complement strand
TCTCTCTCTCTCTCTCTCTCTCTCTCTCTCTCTCTCTCTCTCCCTATAGAATTTTCTCTCTCTCTCTCTTTCGGTGAGGGAGAGTGGAGAGTGGAAAATGGAGAGAGAGATACAGAAAGAGAGAGAGAGGAATACTTGTGTGTGGGTGTGCGTTGAAGAGGGATTCAGCCTGAAGAGCTCAGTATCATGCACAATAGATGTTGGAGCAAGAGAGTGTTCAAACTTACGGGCAATGGTATGTGCGTTGATGTCAACGTTAGTATGCGTGTTGGTATTTGCATCGGTAATGGAATCTGTATGGGTGTTGGTATCCAGTGGAATTTTAATAATCCCCTCATTTGTTTGCATCCACCTTTACCCACACACATATTGACGCCTGCATTGTCCATTGGTATTTGAACGCTGATATGCTCTCATTCTCTTGTAGTGGCATGAAAAGTCTACTTTGGAAAGGAATCTTTGAGAGCCTAGAAACAATACTAAATTTCTTTTTGATCAACCACCCACCAAAAACAAATGGCCAAAAAGAGATTGTTAATTCAGTAATCCTTGATCTACTTAAAAGCCATGTGAGTGAAAAAGATTGAAGTATTCCTTCACCTATCCTAAGGATGCATCAAAAAATATTTGCAGCTGATGAATGTGTTTGTGACATGTAGATAGCTTTTCAAAGGATAAAAGAAGCTAAAAAAAAGTCACAACAAAATTAAAACTGGGTTGTGGAAGCATAAAAGACCTTTAGAGTTCAAAGATGATGACTGGGTTTTGCTCAAATTTTCCAATCCCCAACCATGTCAACGGGCAAGAAATGGCAACAAGAACCCACATGCCATCAAAACTTTTATGCTACACTAGCAAAGAGTTACTATGTCCCCTTTCAAATTCAAGAAAGAATCAATGAAACTTTTTGTAGACTCAAGCTACCAAAGAATTGGCATATTTTTAATGCCTTCCATGTGAGTCTATTGAAGCCTTTTAGGGGCGCCCAACCCATAAAACTCATTGAAGAATATCCTCTTGAGTTTGACAAATTAGAGGAGATCTTACAACCTAAGGCTATCATAAAAAAAAGTGGAAAATCTACTAAGAAGTGTTAAAGTGTTAAGAAGGTATTTAATTAACTTTAAAAACCATTCGCTTGAAGATACTAAGTGGATGCAAGAACCTGAGTTAAAGGACTCTCTTGCTTTGTTGCAAGACTACAAGTTTCTTCACGGACTAGATGTCAACTAAGACATCAATGTATAAAATTGTTCCATGATTTAATGCAAATGTTTGTTTCTCTTTTTTCTTTAAATGTGCATTAAAATGTTTTGTGTGTACACTAATGTTTTCCAAGAACAAGTTTAGCAATGACTTTGTCTCCTAAGCACCTTCTAGTTCTCCCATCTAGTCAAGGAAAGTATTTTCATGACTAGAGTTACTAAAGAATAAGTTTAGTGATGCCTTTGTCTCCTAAACACCTACTAACTCTGCCAGCTAGTCTAGGAATGTATTCTCACTGAAATGTGGATCCTGAGTGAAAATGGGCTAGCCTTCTCTTGACACTTGCGTAGTCAAGGACAATTATTATTTCAAGCGAGAGAAAATGTGATCAAAATTTAATTTTAATGAGTTTCAAGGCTTTACAAGGCCTTCTTGTCTCTTAAAACTGTCCATTCTAGAGAGATAAAGCACAAGAAAGCACTTATGTATGGACAAAATGGCATGAAAAATGTGTATTCATGGCCAAGGAAGTTCCAAGAGGTGAATGACATTTCATAAGTAAATGGAAAATTTTCCTAGGATCTCAACAAGTTTTTACAGAGCTCAAACGGCTTTTGACAGACTCAAAAATGACTTGTATGGTTTATGTTTGGTGGGAGCACAGTGGGAGGATGGGCTTCAAGGCATGGGGGTGGGAACCAATGACTTTATGCACCAACTAGGGGTCAAAATATCCATATAAATGTGAAAGAAAGGAGGCCCCTCTCTCCCTTCCCCCCATGCCTTGCCTTTCCACCTCCTCACTCTAGGCCATGAGGATGTTGTGTAAAGACTTTTTCAAAAATTTATTTCTGACAAGGCTCTCACTTGCACATGCAAACTCACATTCAAGAGATTAAGGGCTAACTAAAGTCTAGCACCAAGTTGCTCAAGGCTATGCATGCCCATATTATGCTAATCACATGATTATGTACCTAATGAAGCCATTAAGCTAAGTAAATAAGCTACGAAGCTCTCTATCTCCTTCATGCTCCCACCCTTAGCTTATTAAAATGCTCCTTTTCTCCATATGTACTCTTGGATTGTTAAGTCATTGAGGAATTTAGACGAGGACATTGCATACAATGGTTATTCAAGCCGTATTAGTATGGGTTATGGATATCCTGGCCTCCATGATCCAACGATGTATCTCATAATCTTGCTTCTGCTAATGTAAAAGAGCTCTAAGAACAAGTTAAAGATAAAGCCTTTCAAAGAGGGGTTGACCTTCAAAAATTTGGCTCCCTATCTTGTGTTGTAAGGCTTAATAAGTCTTGCCAATGAAGGTTAATGTGTATGCTAATGAAGAGAATTTATGTGTGTGAACGAACATGAATTTTTTCATCACTTTTCATTGTTACTAAGAGTTAAGGAATTATTAGTTTTTCTAAAACTATTCAATAATTGGCTCGAATAAATCAATTGCATTAAGTAGTCAAAAGAAATGGAGCTTAATGCAATTATGGTTACACAATGATTCCTAAGTCAACATTTTTTTTGGTGCTTGTGTAAGGGATGTGTGTTGGTTAACAGCCGGTTTATAAGGTGAGTCCCGCAAATGGCGCCGTTGTCAAGGAGTGGGTGCCTAGGCTAGTAAATCATGTTTAGCTTAAGGGTTTTAGACTAGCTACTTTGGTTGCAAAAACAATGGAATAGGTAGCAAGTTGGGTGTGCAATGTCAACAATGCTTAGGAATAACTTTTTTTTATGTTAATGAGTTTTTGAGGACCTCACAAACCTCTCACCCTATTGGCAATTGAGAATATCCCGCATCATTTTAGTTTAGGCTATATTAGCTTCATTTTTGTCATTTAAAATCTTTCTTTTTTTCAAAGTTATGGCATTGCATTAAGTACACTAGAATAAAATCATAAAAACCATAGAAAATTTAGTGCATAAGCATAAAACAAGTTGCATTTTTTTGAAAGTTGTTGCTAGCTTTGCTGCCTATAGTAGCCACAAAGTAGAGCGTAGATTAACCTTTATTGCTTTTTTAAATATTGTTTATATTTTGATACAACATAAGCAACCTATTATGGCTTGTAAGTATACTTGGGAGTCTATTTGGTTTGCATAAATTATGTGGAAAAGTCATGTATATGAATTCCCACCTCATATTGGTATCGCTAGCCGCAAGCCTAAGCTGCTCAGCAAGGTTGCATACACGGGCATAACACCAATTGATGTGAGTGAGAATAAACTCTAGCAAAGATCCATTTTATCAAATTGACAAGCTACAAATGGTACTTACACTATTTGCTGCATCGAGGCATCAAAATTGAAAGCGGGTCATACTATAATAAATTTGAGTTTTGGAGCAAGATTCACTATGCTTTCTATCTAGGGTAAGGCTTGCAATGGCTAGGATAAGTATCATCTAATCTCTAATTACTACATTAGCAAATAGAATTTGATGGACTTACCCTAAACTCACCTCAGGCGTGCAGGTGAGATCCTAACCATATGGCAATGGTCTACATAGCATAGGCTTTAGTGCACAACCAAACTTGGATAATTTTGAGTGCTGATGGATTGTCTATTGATGGAGTTACAAGATAATATGATTACATCTTGTCACATCCTAAAACTTCTCTAGCACAGCTCAATTTCTTGAAAAAATCACTTTCTAGCTTAAAAAATGATAAAAAAGTACAAAAAATAGCCTAAAATGGACCAAATGACATTGGAAATGTACTGCACATATGCTGAATTTCAAAACATAAATACAGATTATAAAAGTTGAAATGTATTTTCAAACTAGATTAAAAACCATAAACATCCAAACTCATAATTTACACGCAACAAATTTATGCAATTACGATTTGTATTAAGGATCATAGAATTGGGCACAAGTACTACAACCAAGGCATCCACCCAAAAAAGTGGTACTAGTGCAAATAAGAAAATGAAAAATTTTGAGAAGGAGGAATACTTCAAGTAAAGTGGGTTGCATAACACAAGAATTTGTCAACCCAGCAATGCAAACGTCCACATCACAAAATCCATGCAAAAACATACTTTTACTAATTTCAACGCAAAAACCATTTTTGTGCGCAAAAATAGTTACAAGACCAAGCTGCATACCAACCCATCCATTTGCAAATGAAAATTTGAACAGATACCATCTTTAACAAAGCTGGAGGTATGGGTCATCAATCAAGGAGACCAATACATGAGCCAAAGGGGGACAAATTTTGTGCTAACTTCAATGTTTGATTTGACAGATACAAACGGAGTGATACACCTACACAGGAACTACGAGAGCAAACCAAACCTATATTGAAAAGGTTACAAGAGAAGAATATGCAAGGTAGTCTTCAATTCATCTTTACACCATCAGATCCACTAAAAACAAAAGCAAAAGCAAACATTGGAGCGAACATCAAAAATCAAAGCAAAAAGGGAAAACAAAAGGTGTTGTGGTAATCTCAACCCCTTTCATGGATGTACTTTTTCTTTCTATCTCACTAAAAATAATATACATGAGAGCAAATACACTACACTTTACATTACTTAGGAAGGATAAATGTACAAAATCATGTGTGTGTTAAGTAATATGTATCCTTGTGAGCAAAACCTGCATGTGTATAAGAAAAATGGACCAAGTCAAATAGAAACTTGGGATGAGTAGGGATACCTTTACGTGCATATGCAAGGGGAATACACTTGGAAAAAAAACCAATATATTACATGGGAAAAAAAATTATACCGATGTGCGCAACAAGTACGACAAGGCTAGCAAAGACATACTACAATGTCTCTACACCAAGGTACATAACAAAATGCCCAACTGTGTACGAAAAACCAAGTGTAAGACTAGATATAGTTAGGGGTAGTAACAGAAAAGAAGAAGGACCACCAAGCATCTCGTGCAAAGATACAAATAGTCCTTACATGGGTGAAAGCGGAGGTCATGCGGCCAACTATATCTCATGAGCCTGCACTAGAACTTGGAGAAGAAAACTAAAGGGAAATGGAACAAGCATGGATTTAAAAAAATCCATCCAGCAACACTCTAAAGATTTTGCAAAATATTTGACAAGATTCAATACCCATATGAGCATGTGATTCAATATAGACAACTCCTATATGTAGAAGATGTGGCAAACATACACACAATGGTGCATGGATTTGGACCTACACTAAGTGACATTGCCTTATCCTAGTTTTAAATATCCTTTACAATTTTGAGGTATTGATCAAATTATTCATAGAGGCCCACTCAAAGATAGGGATCAAGCACAACAAAGGCACACAAATTTTGAATTTCAAGCCAAAATCAAATGAGGTGTTTAGAGAATGCATTGATAGTCTCAAGCAGTACATTGCTAGCAAGGAAAAAGAAAGAGGCCCACTCAAAGATAGGGATTAAGCACAACAAAGTTACACAAGTTTTGAATTTCAAGCCAAAAGCAAATGAGTTGTTTGGAGAATGCATTGATAGTCTCAATTGCTAGCAAGGAAACAAATAGGGGCTATTTATAGCCCAATGGCTAATTTTCAAGGTTCTTCATTTGGCTACTTTATAAAACCACTTCTCAAAAGACTTGCCCAAAATTTCCCATTTTTTATGGGATTTGGATAAAGATTTGCCAAATCTACACTAGAAACTACCATATGCATAGAAAATTTGAAAGACTTGCCTAGATTTTGATAATTCCAAGTTTACAAGGAGCATATATTCTCCAACCCATCTACACTTACATATGTGTGAAGGGGCCTTTTTTGTTACCCCAATTTCTAGATGTCCAAATTGTGAGCTACATAACCAAGAAAGACTCACTTCTTGCTTTCTAGAAGGGTTAAAAGATTCATGGCTCTACATGATGTTGTTTGCACAAAATCACCGTGACACTTGTTGCTTCAAACGTCAAAGGTTGGATGACAACTGCAACCTACTTCACTTTGGTGAGGATATGGGATTAGTAGCTTTTGATACAATGTGTAATAGTGGTAAGGTGATGACAAACACAATATCAAATAGGGTTTCCAAGTTCCTTAAGCATGACCCTAGAATGGGGCAATCATACCAAATTTACAAGAATGCGCCAACTTTGAGGAAACCTTCCCAAAGACCTTTCAAATGGTGCAATCCTAACCAAAGATGGGGCAATCACAACACCCATGAGTCCTCTTCAAGAACGCGTAAGAGATAAGAGGTACAACCATGAAAGATACAAAATAGCCTATTTCCACCTAGAACTTAGTAGCAATGGATCCAGAGAGACTTTTGTTGGGTGTGCAACCTACTCCTCTAGGCACGACTCCACTCTAGTATGTAAAAAAGAAAGAGAGTGGAGTATTAATGGAATTGGTGCCAATGAATGCTTACTACAAAGTGAGCCTATGTCATTACAATTGACCATAAACCAAATAAATCTTCTAGATGTGCCAAGCAACAACACCATGGTATAGTTGCTAGTGCAAGCACTATACATGATAGCTAGTGGAGCGTATAGAGGGGGTGGCATATATCTTAGGCAACCCACAAGTTGTGGGTTGTTTGGTCCACCACAACCATGTTTTGAATGCAAAGACAATTAGAGATTGTCTTTAAAGAAAAGAACAAGATGCAGCCAATGGAACACAACCATGGCCAGGAGTATTGAGATACTATGCAAAGTGTGATCATGATCATTTGGAAAAGGATCATCCGAACAATCCAATAGCACCAATACCTTGAAATAAAAACAATGTTTGGATTCATTCACATCCTACCATCTCCAAACACATCAAAGAACAAAACAAAACATGAAAGAGCTTCATTGAGAGTAGTAATGCATGCACACGTGAAGAAATAACATAAAATCTTAGAGGAGAAGAAGGAAAAGACTTTGTTTAGCAAGAAATGGAGAAGAAAAAGAAGAAAAAGCAAGAAGAGTAACACTTTGGACCCAGAACCCACGTGCTCTTATAGAAGTTTGAGCCAAATCTAGCAAACAAATCAAGACAAAAAGGGTAAAAAACAAGTTAGTACAAATGAGGGAGTTTCCCCAACACAAAGGAAATCCAATTCAAGGGACAAAGAGACATATTAGGGTAGCTCAATCCTTGTCAAGAAACTTTGCAAAGCTTTTGAGCAAAATTTCAAGGCAAACATAGTTATTCCACCAAAGCTACTAGAGTACCCAAACCCTATACAAGAGAAGGTGAACGTGGGCAAGAACTAGATTTTAATCAAGGACACATAGACAATGCCAGAAGGGTTTCCTCCCTGCTCAATAAGGAAGGTACCAAATGATAGAGAACGGTTTGGAGACCATACTGGAAGTCACTAAAGGAAATGAAGAGATATGACCTTTTGAGCATAAACAAATGACCAAGGGTTTGGAAGAAATTCCAGCTCTTGAGAAAAAAATAGCCAAAGAACTTTGGAAGGAGGTGACACACATCAATAAAAAGCATGATATGTTGGAAGGGTTATCTTCCTTTTTTTCTTATTCATCTTTTCAAGTCTATTAACTCCAAAGGAGTACTGCATTCAATAAACCTTTGAGTGAGGAGGAAGAGTGGAATAATCATGAAAAGACAATGGCCACAATGTCATCGTACATTGGAAACACAAAAGCAAGAACTAAGATCATGCATCTGCTAAATTTGCAAAAAATCAATCTAGAAGAAAAGGACACATTGGATTTGCATGTAATTCTTTTAGCGCTTGTTACAACAACATTGGTATTGATATACTTTCTCAATGTCAAGCCACATATGTGGGCGCAAGTGTTAAAGATGCTGCAAAGAAAAGGCTATGCAATAGAAGAAAACCACAAGTCTAGGATAAAGGTCTCATTGACATTAAGCTAAGTGCCCACACTTCCTTTAAACAAGGTGAACAAGTACAAGAATTGTGGAAAGTATTGAGGGAATGCAATGCTTCCAGTAACGTTGGATGAGGTGAAGACCTTAGATATGCTTAACACAAGAGTAGGAATCATCATTGCTACCAAGAAATCTAGGAGAAATGGGAAAAAAGAGCATTTAGAAAACTAGAATTTTGCAACGCATAGATGGGAGTCCAGAAAGACCGTTGGGTATACTAGAAAACATCATTGTTGAATCTTGCGGAGTTTAGTATGAGCACACATTTCTAGTTGTTGACTTTGGTCACTCAAACTACATGATAATTTTGGAGTGGAAATTTATGCGGCAACTAAAAGTCTTTTAGGACTAGGGGCTTTTACTATCTTTACCTAAAGACAAATACACAACAACAAGGTTGAATCTTGCAGATTTAGCCTACAAGTATGTCACAAGGACATTGATGGATGATTTTGACTCATTTTCTTTAGGAATTACGCTAGCATTAACCATCTCCAAGGGGTATCCTGAGGATGCATGGATATTCCAAGTTTTGAGATAACAAAAGCTAGATGACAATGAAATAAAAAACATAAGATCACGTCAAGACAAGGAACATGTTCCAAAACCATTTTTGGAGCATGTGATAGGCAATCACATGTGGTAAGCAATCACACGTGGTAAGCAATCCTAGCTACCTTGTACGTGTGCGCTATGCCTCAAGAAAACAAGTTTTGCAATGCGGATAGGTATGAAATTGTACCCATCCAAAGGTTGAGCATGAGGAAGTACAATAAAAATTAAGTTATCTTCTATAAAATAGGCAAAAACTTAACAATTATGGACAATAGTTCATTAAAAGAAAGCAAAGCCTAGTGCCAAAGAGATAATTTGAGATATCTATGAGAAGATGCACAAGGATCAAGAGATGATCAAATAGTGTCATAAATTGAGCTCAAGAAAGTAAGAATCCTTTTACAATCACACAAGCCAAAAGAGCTTGACATTCCAAATAAGATCTACAAGAAGAAAGATGTAAGCAATGTGATGAGTGGAAAAAAATTAACCGCTTTCCAAAGGACAAAAAAGAGAGCCTCTATTTGGGGGTACAACAGAGTTTTTCCTTTGTGTGGGAGTAGTGGCCAACATTAAGGCCCATAAAAAATGGAATTCAACACTCTTGTCTATCAAAAAAATAAAACCAAAGGCTAGAAAAACTTCAAGAAAATTGTGTGGAGGAAAGAAATGTACAACTTCTTCAATGGCTAAAATGGCAACCTTTAGCGGACACAAAAACAATAAAAAGAACCAAAACTTACAAAGACATAGTGTAAAGCAATATTTGAGGACTGCAAAAGAGTTATTGAATAGTATTTGAATCTAAAGCAAATCTAACATGAGCGGTGAGGAAGGCGATGCAAAAAAATTTCCTTCAAACTGCAAGAAGTACACAGTAAAGGATGGAACCATAGTGCTTAAGATACCTCAAAAAATTAGACCTACTTTGGTGCGAGAATCCTATGATTCTTGGGATAAGTCTAGTAAGGTGGATTTGGCAATTCCAAGTGAAGAACCTCATCCTATTTATGTAGTCCACCACCACAGATTGCATAGAGGATGAGGAGCAACTACTCGTTTCCACTCTCACGGAATACAAAGACATTTTTGTGTGGAGCTACTAAGATCTCAAAGGTGTGGATCTTGCCTTGTGTCAACATACCATACCAATGAAGGATGATACAAAATCAAGAAAAAAAAGGCCATAAATGTATAATGAAAAATTTAACAAAAAAATCAAAGATGAGATAGACAAGCTCTTAGACGCTAAGTTTATTCAAAAGATCAAGCACACAAAATGGGCATTGCCAATTGTGGTGGTGCCTAAGAAGAATGGTAAAATCCAAGTGTTTGTGAATCTCAATCAGGTTAGCACAACTACAATTAGAGAGAACTATCCAATCATTATGACATAGTATGTTTTAGAGAGAATAACAAGAAAAAAAGCCTACAACTTTCTAGACAACTTTTCACAATAGAGCCAAGTGTCTATAGCTAAGAAAGACTAGCACAATAAAACTTTTGCAATGGAATGGGGCATCTTTACTTACATAGTCATGCCATTTGGTTTGACCAATGCACCAACCACTTTAGCTTCTAATGTTTCATGCGTTAGAACATACTTGTGATATTTCTTAGCTATTTTCATGGACAATCTTTGCATACATTCTAATGAGAGATAGAAACATACAAAGAATCTTAAGAAGGTGTTTGAGAGTTCTCAAATCTATAAGATTATCTTGAATCTTGGGAAGTGTAGGTTTATGGCACAACAAGGAATGATTTTAGGGCATACAATGTCCAAGAATGGCATTTCAATGGATGCGAAGAAGATCATTGTAGTTGTTGATCAACCACATTCAAAGATACCAAAAGGGGTGTAGATATTCATGAGACATTGCAATTATTATTGATAATTTATTTACTTGTACGATGCTACAATCACACAACCTTTATATGCTTTACTTGTTGTATACAAATGGATTGAGAGTTGGGACAAAGCTTGTGAGAAGATCAAGAAAGGATGGTGATAAATCCAATAATGAAAGAACCAAACTGGAATAAGGAATTTCAAATTCATATATAGGCTTACAATTTTGTGACTGGATATATATTAGCTCAAACATGGGAGCACAAAATGGTTTTTCCAATTTCCTATGCCAGTCCACAATTGAATGCGTCTGAGAATAATCACACAACAACCAAGAGGAAGGGATTAACAATGGTCTATGTGGTAAATAATTTTTCCATTATCTTTTGGCAAACCAATTTGTGTCTTACATTGATCATCAAGCCCTCCTCTATTTGGTTAAAAATTGATGTTCTATAGGACGTATTGTATGTTAATTTGTTATCCTTTTAGAATTTGATTTCACAGTGGTGGTAAAGAAAGGGTTAGATCATTAACAAGCAGGCCGTATGAGTAGAATAACCACCAAGAAAGCACCATTTGTAGTAGACAATGACTTTCCTAATGCAAATCTTTTTAGTATTGAGCCAGCTCCATGCTAGAGTGAGCTTATAGCTTACTTATTATCTCTTCACCATTTGAGGATAGCACGATAAAATTTCAATATCATGAAAACTTTCTATAATCATGCCAAAGGTTTCAATTGTTTTTGAGATGTTGTATCATGTGAGTGATGATAGGGTTCTACGCTTAGTCTATAACAATGAGGAATACACATACTTATTTGCAAAAGCCCACATGAGCATTGCAGGGAAATATTTTTTGAAACAGGGTTATAATACAAGAGTGTTATTGATAGCAAGTTTTTTGCTATCTGAAAAAAATAACTTTTTTGTGTATATAATGTACATATTGTACATATTGTATAAACTATCGCACAAATGCACCTTGATCTCAACTAGGAGATGCATTTTTTTTTAGTTCATTTTGATTTCATTCTCCACATGTGCTACCCACATGTATATACTCATCTACGCTAGCATATAGATGCATGAGATCTTCACAACATGTGTTTCACCTTCACTTTTCATCTTACCCATTTCTCGAGCACTCTAAATCT
>JAWWVC010000121.1:0-11641 GCA_033807815.1 Rumohra adiantiformis | reverse complement strand
AGATGCCCTCCTTGAGAGATGCCTGCAGAGGATAGACTAATCTCTTGCTTCTTGGAAGGCTTACAAGATGAGAACCTTCACGCCCAATTTTTTGGTCAAAAGCATGTGCATCTTAGTGAGTGCTTTGATGATGCTCTCTTGTATATAGATAATTATAAATAAGGAAGAACAAATGCTAGTCAAGAGCAGAGTCATGATGGATCGAGCCATACAAGCCAACATGCAAACTCTAAGGCCATTGCTGTGTATAGTCCTTAGAAGATTGAGACAAGAAGGACGCATGAATCCCATGTATAGGGGAGGGGGATTTCCACGACCCAATACGTGTGGAATTTGCTCAGGAAATCACCCAACAGGCTCATGCCAAAGAGAGGGTAATGCAATTGCCAGTGGGCTAATTTGGTGTGATATTTGTAAGCGTCATGGGACTCATGCCACATAAAATTGCTATTATAGAGCAAGAATGGTGAATCAACAACAACAACAACAACCTCAAGTTGAAGAAAGAGGCTACCAAGGTTGGGATAATCCTTCGGTAGGGGGGAGTGGTGCAAGAGCCGTGTCGGCCTTAGGAACACAACCTCCTCTACCAGGGGCTGCTACGGTAAGATATGTGGATGTGACATCCAACAACGAGATGGGTAGCAACCAAGATCTAGTTCCTATAGGAACCTACTATGAGGAGGACTATGACTATCATGATTACTATTCTGATTATAGAGATGAGGAGTCCAGACAATTGATGATGATAGGGCAAAGACCCCCCACCTATGGGAAGGGGAAGAGAGCCTTCTGCCCAAGGTCTAGGACCCTGTTTCAAATTCTCAGGAGACCACTGGGCAAGAGATTTTCCTCGTGATTGACCAGGAATGGTTTGGCCTCGGGTGGAGCGCTTTTTTCCAGGGTGCCACATCGAGCATTTAAGTAAAGATTGCCCAAATCAACCTACCCCTACAACTGGAGGACCTCCAACCTCTAGTGTGAACTTTATAGAGATGATCCCATCCCCTCCCACTTCAGGAAGTGATGAGGTAGTGTCATTGCGGGTTGTTACAAGGGCACAAGCTAAGAGTGGTATCCCTATGGAAACCAATGAATCCCCAAAGACTATATCCAAGAAGAAAAGAAGGAGGAGAAAGAACCGTAAGAGCGCGAGTGATACAAGTCAAAAAACTCTCATTGAGGATAACAAAGAGCCAAAGTCCCCAAAACCCAAGAGCACAAACGATAGTGCGAGCGATTCTAGTCAAGACAAGGGAGGATTGGTGACAATAGATCGGATAGATGACCCCTTGATGGCAGTTAAGTTGGCCATGGAAAGTAGGGTAGCATTGAAAGAAAACCTGCCAAAGAAGCTTGCTGAGTACCCGTGTGCGGTAGAAGAAGTGGCCAATCTTCAATTTCATAGGAAATTGATAGAACACAACCAAGATCTCTTAGAAGGACTCCCACCTAAATTCCCACAAAGAATGCCTCCTTTTAAGACAAGGCTAGAGCCAATAAATGAAAATCAGCCATTAGAGGACTTGGAGATCGAGCAATGTAATAAGCCTCAAATAGTTCAGGACTCTGAGGAGGGAAGTTTGGAGTTTAATTTTGGGGAACCCCTAGGGAAGGATTCAGTTCCTCCATTGGATGAGGAGTTGGCTACTCAGTTATGGGAAGAGGTAAGGGAGAAGTTGAAGAATAAGGACATTGAAGACAAACCTCCTTTATCCTCTATAGCACCTTCAAGCGAATGGGTAGCAGTTGACCATAAAGAGTTAGAAATGTTTAGTGGGGATTGGGATAGGAGAAGCAACCATTCAAGCAAAGACTCTGATCTTGGAGCCTTGCCAAACTATCTTGGTGAGTATGAGACAAGCTCAGAAGTAATTCATGTCCCAATAACCAATTCTGCCATCAAAAATAAAGAGAAGGATTTGACAAATCTTCAAGCGCTTTTGTCTGCTCCAGTCACATGCACCATACCCTTGGCTGACTTGTTAAAGGTTCGGCCAAATTTATGGGAAAATGTGGCAGGGCTTTCAAAAGTAGGGGAGTTTTGTAGAAAGCATGATATAGAGCGAGAAAACATAAAATTGAATAAGAAAAAAAGGCCTCCAGTACCATTGAATAAAGTGTCTTATGAGCCTAGGGAAAATGAGACCGGGAACACCACCCTCCCTATAGAGTTTAATGATTGTAAGGCCGTTGCCATATTAGACACGGGGGCGGGGGTTAGTATAGCCACCAAATCAATGTGGGAGAAATGGGGTAGGCTTGCTCTAAGAAAAACTAGAATGCAGCTTCAATTAGCTGATGGGAAAATAGAAAAGCCTCTTGGAATGCTAGAGAATGTGACGATGATAAGCTGCGGCGTAGAATATGTGCACACCTTTGCAATTGTAGATTTTGGCAAGGACCCCAATTATGAGGTAATTTTGGGCAGGCCATTCATGAGGCAATTACTGGTGATCCAAGATTGGGGTTATAACTACCTCTACTTGCGTCATGATGGGGTGACCACTCGAGTCAACCTAACAACCCATGAGTATAGAGACGTAGCAAAGTTGCCCGTAGCAGACTTTGAGTCCGCCACCACTAGCAAAGGCAAGGGAAGCAGCCATGACACCTATGAAGGAGAGGATAACTTTTGGCTTTTTGAAGCGGAAGAAAGGGAGAAATTAGCCCACCATTCAGCTATGGCCGATCAAAAGATAATGGAACTGACAAACCATGCACCTCAAGCCAAGCTAGATGATGAGGATGCATCTCAAGAGTGGATGCACATATTGGCCACAATAGATACTTGTGCCCTTCCATCCCTGACATGCTTTTGTGATGAAGATGGATATGACATTGTACCCATAAGAGTGATTACACCTATCTACAATGTTGAACCCACTCTTGAGGATTCTATCCATGATGATAAAAAGGAAATTCACCCTGAATTTGGGCAGGATAGTTCAGAGAAAGAGTTCACATACTACTCAGAAGAGGAATTTTCTAGTGAGGATGCTATTGTCTCTGAGGAGGACCTAGAAAAAATTAGAACTCTACTAAGTCATAGATTAGATTGGGCATCTGAAACAAAGAGAAGACAAAGAGAACGGGAAGAGAGACGTAGAAGGAAGATAACAAGGTCTAAGGGTATAAGGAAACCTCCATCTTTCAAGGGGAAAACCAAGTTCCTCCTACATGTGGAAGCCTATGATGTGGCAAAATCTGAGCACTCATGGAAACAAGGGCTAGGGTGCAAGAACACAGAGGATCTTGCCAATAAATATCCCCCGAGATTGGTGAGGTCAAGGAAAAAAAAGACACCTGCGTTGCAAAGGACAAAAGAGGAACAATCTGAGCGAGGCTTAGAGAGAGCAAAACATACTCAAAAAGCACACTCAATCCCTAAAAAACTATCTAGACTAGAGAAGAAGGAATACCATAAACAATACAAGCAAGTACTTAAGCAGGCTTGGGAGGATTTCACAGATAGTGCAGAGGAGTCGGGCAATAGAGATATTCCTGAAAATTTCAAGCGATACACGGTTCAAGATAGAAAGATTGTCTTAGAGCACCCAAAAAGAGTTCCAACGGGGAAACCAGGAGAATCCTATGAGGGTCCGGAGCAAGCAAAGCAAGTTGATTTGGTAGAGCCTTGCCAAACGCCTCAAATGGTATGGATTGCGACAGACTTGAGTGAAGAGGAGGAAACTCTTCTTGTCTCAACTCTAAAAGAGTATAAGGATGTGTTTGCATGGTCATACAAGGACTTGAAGGGTGTTGATCCCAAGGTTTGCCAGCACACAATCCCCTTAAAGGCAGGAGCCAAGCCACAAAAATAGAGGCCATATACATACAATGAGACATTTGCCAAAAAGATCAAAGAGGAGATTGACAAACTCCTTGAGGCTGAATTTGTTTATGAAATTGAGCATACGGAGTGGGTATCCCCGATTGTGGTGGTTCCTAAAAAGAATGGAAAACTTAGGGTGTGTGTCAATCTTAAACAAGTCAATGCAGTGACAATACGTGATAACTATCCTTTGCCAATCACTGACCATGTCCTAGAAAGAGTAGCGGGTAAGGCAACTTATAGCTTCCTTGATGGTTTCTCGGGATACAATCAAGTATCAATTGCCTTAGAGGATCAGCACAAGACTGCCTTTGCCACAGAATGGGGCATATATGCATTTAGAAGGATGCCTTTTGGTCTCACAAATGCACCTGCCACATTTCAACGATTGATGTGTCATGCATTTAAGGCGTACTTGCACGATTTTCTAGAAATCTTTATGGATGACCTGTGTGTCCACTCAAAACAAAGACTTGAGCACATAGAACATCTGGTGAAGGTTTTCATCCAATGCAGAGTTTATTGTATTTCCCTCAACCCTGACAAATGCAAGTTCATGGTACGTCAAGGAAAAATTCTGGGACATATAGTGTCTAGGCAGGGAATATCCACGGACATGGATAAGATTAAAGTGATTTTAGAGCTTCCAATTCCTAAGAGTCCTAGAGATGTGCAAGTATTCATGGGCCATTGTGGCTATTATAGGAGGTTCATCTATATGTATGCCAAAATTGCACGACCTCTGTATGGGCTCTTGGTAGTCTTTGCGTGGACAGAAGAATGTGAGGTGAGTTTTGAGAAGCTCAAGAAGGCTTTGACCTCTGCTCCCATTTTGAGAGCACCAGTGTGGGATAAGATCTTTCACGTACATATTGATGCTAGTGCTTATGCCATTGGGTGCATCCTTGCACAACCTGGTGAGTTCAATAAAGATTTTCCTGTTGCCTACGCTAGTAGACAAATGATTGCGGCTGAACAAAATTACACGACAACGGAGCGAGAAGGGTTGACAATGATATATGCTGTCAAGAAGTTTAGGCATTACCTTCTAGCTAATAAGTTCATCTTTTTTGTGGACCATCAAGCCCTTCTTTATTTGGTTAATAAGCCATGCTCCACGGGTAGGATTGTGAGGTGGTTTATCATTCTTCAGGAATTTGACTTTGAGGTAGCGGTGAAAAAAGGAACAATGCATCAAAGGGCTGACCACCTCTCAAGAATCACTTCTGGGGAGGCGGCAACGGGAGTGAATGATGACTTACCTGACGCCACACTTTTCAACATTGAATGGGCACCAAAATGGAGTCAACATGTTGTTAGTTTTTTAACTACGGCAATAATTCCAGAAGAACAATTAGAAGATGCAGTGGATTTCATCAAGGCAACTAGCAACTTTGTACTAATTGCGGGACATCTTTATTATCGTGACCAAGACAAAGTTCTTAAACAAGTTGCATGTCCTGAAGATTATTTCTCAATATTAAGAGATGCACACATTTTGAGCTGCGGCCAACATTTAGCTCGTGATCACACGGTGCGTATGGTTAAGTGGCAAGGCTATTGGTGGCCTACCTTGCATGAAGATGCTGCTTCTTATGTGAGAGCTTGTGTAGTATGCCGCGCACATGACCCGCGATTGCATGCGACCCTATATCACACAATGGGAGTCCCTCAATATGCCCAACATATCTTTGAGTACCTTACCACAGGGAAAATTGATGATCAACCAAACCCTAAGAAGAGACTAATTATCCTAGAGTCACAACGCTATAAGGTGCTAGGTCAGCAACTTTACAAAGTAGGACCCGACGAGAATTTACGATTATGTGTGCCCGAGGATAGGTACTTGGAGGTCCTATCACATGCACATGCTGGAGCAGGTAGTGGACATTTCTCCGCCAATACCACCTCAAAAATGGTGCTATATTCAGGACTTTGGTGGCCGACACTAATAATGGACTCTCAAGAATATGTTAGAAGATGTGATGAATGCCAACGTAATAGAACTCCGACTTGCTTTGACAATATGCCATTGCGGCCAATTGTGAGCACACGTGCTTTTGCCAAATGGGGACTTGACTTTGTAGGTCCGTTACCACCTGCCCAAGGGACTAAATGTCAATATATCATTGTGGCCACGGACTATTTAACAAAATGGGCTGAAGCTATGGCTAGCACTAAAAATGATGCTCGTACCACAGCCAAATTCTTGTATGAGCACATATTTGTTAGATTTGGACTCCCCATAGAGATTGTGAGTGACCAAGGAACACACTTCATAAATGAGGTGGTGCATGTGTTATTGGATGAGTTTTTGGTAGCTCATCGGAGGTCTGCACCTTATCATCCTCAGGCAAATGGTCAAGCAGAGTCCACTAACAAGGTGCTTTGCACAGCTTTAACAAAGGTTGTAGAGGGTAATAGAGGCTTGTGGGAGAGAAAGCTTCAAAGTGTGTTATGGGCTTATCAAACGGCCTATAAGACATCTGTTGGTTCTACACCATTTGAGTTAGTGTATGGTCTTAACGCAGTTTTGCCAATTGAGTTTTTAATGCCTACGTTGAGGGTAGCAACTGAGTTACATTGGGATGGGCATGCCATGTCAAATTGGCTCTCTGAGCTGGAGCATCTTGAGGAAAGAAGACTTACTGCAGTTCACTCCATGTATGTGGAAAAGCGCAGAAGGAAGGCATGGTATGATAAAAACCTTAGGTTGCAAGAGTTCAAGGAGGGAGACCTAGTCTTGCTCTATACGCTAAAGAAGAACAAAAGGAAGCTCACACCTAGAGGTCTTGGTCCGTATGTGATTCATACCATCACCAATGGGGGTGCAGTACGTTTAGAGACACTGGATGGTGAACAAATGACAAATTTCATCAATGGTAGCAGGCTTTGTCGATACATGGAACCTCTCACAGATGAGATTTTGGAACGCCTCCATGCGTCCAAGAATGCAAAAGAGCGTAAACAAAAAATGATTGAAGAGGCTCAAGAGGAAGCGCGTGAGAGAGCAAAAAAGAATCAAGAAAGGTGCAAAAATATCAATTGTGTCCAATCCTCAACTGTAGGTGATGACTATGACCCCCCAATCCTTGTAGAATTCTCTGCAGGCAAACACACAATCTTAGCTTTCTTAGATTGTGGGGCTGATGTTAATGTACTCTCTTATGAGGCATTTCAAAATCTTCAAGGTCCTTATAATGAGTCATCCGTGCTTCTCACCGCATTTGGAAAAGTGAACAGCCCTGCACATGGTACCACTTTAGTTCACTTAAGCCGTAATGGTTTTGAAGATGAGAGCACATTTTACATTGCACAACCTAAACAATCAGCCTACCCTGCCATCTTGGGTCGTGGTTGGATGAGGAAGAACAAATGTTCAATCAATTGGGACACAAATAGTGTACAACTATTCTCAAAGGGTTCTTATATCACCATACCTATGGTGTTACAAGATAAAGAGCCCATAGCATCATCTAAACCCACTCAGATACATCATGAAGAGTCTCAATCACCTCAACTTTTTGTCAAGGGTACCCATGACCATGAAGTTTCCTCTTCAAAGGCTTCTACCTTTGCCCACGCTGCCCACAAAGAGTCTAACCAAAAACCATTGCCAATAAACATTCCTCCAAGATACAAACCAAAAACTTGGCCCAAAAGTCCTGTGTCCTGTGTCCAACGATGGGTCCCAAAAACACTGCTAAAGGCTCAAGGCTATTATGATGGGGTCACATATTTGTGGTTACCTAAGAAAACCCCTCATAACCAAAGAAGGCCACAAGAGTCTCTGGTAGCTAGCCCTATTGTCACTAGACCCACAAATGTCCCAGTACGATGTCACAACCAGCATCCCAATCACCCAATTCTAGAGTGGCAGCCTAAGCAACCTCAGCACCTCACGCCACCTAGCCAATTGAAGAAAACATGGATCCCAAAAGAACACAAACCTCCTCACAAACATACCCTTATATGTTGGGTTCCTAGGCAACCAAAACCATTGGCTCCCATGCCTACAACTTTTGTGGCTAGTGTGCTCACTCATGCACAACCACAAGAAACACTAGCTACTACTTCAAAGCCCCAAACCATAAAAGAGCGTGCCTTTGTCTTACAAGCTCAACTTTTTGGATTGCATTCTTTACCTAATTCAACATACCCAGTGCTTACCTCATAGGTGCCCAGGAGTACACAAGCACTAGGTAGGGGGGAAGATTACCCGGGTCAGACCTATGGTAAATATGAGACGTACTTTCACATTGAAGGTTGTGTCTGACTAAACGATGAAAAAAAAAAAACACCAACAAATAAACAAACAACCAAACAGAACAGAATAAAAACCAATAATGCAAAACAAATCCTCAGCCAATAACAAACCCAACAAAACAATCTCTAGGGACAAGGAAAATTTGGGAACACTAATTGCCTTTTTGTTTTGAAATTCCCAGATATGGCTAGTTTACGTGAGTCTCTTTCTTCCTCTACTGGTGAGTATGACGACAGGTATCCCTTATACCTCTATGAAGTACATCTGCTTTTTGAACCATTTCTTTTAGCCAATGAAACAATGATGCATGATTTGGCTTTTGAAGAAAATTTTGAGGAATTAGAGTGGTTGCTTTGTCTATTAACCACCACAGATCCTTATGCAGAAGAGGATTGGCTTCCTTTTGCTCAAGAATACCCCATAGTTCAAAATTATTTCCCTCGTATTGCTAGATTTTTGATTGATATATTTTCAGCTGAAAATGAAAATCTATCAATTAAGGATTCTAATGAGCTCTATGACCTTGGGGATTCTGATTTCATAGCCTTAGATGAGGCTGACTTGGGACTTGCGATGGGACTACCACCTGGTCTCTACAATATCCTATTTCCCTAAATGGCTTGCTTAGAAGAATATCTGTAGTTTAGGGACCTAGGATTTTTTGGTTTTTTTTTTTTTGGTTTGCATATGCTTTGCAGGATCCTAGAAGGTCAGACCAACTCAAATAGCCATGCAACAAAAGGGATGACGCCCAGGTGCTTTTGTTTTGTTTTTATGTTCTGATTTTGCTTAAATAAATGAGAGAGAAAAAGAGGGAGAGTGTCACATGCATGCGGGTAAATAAGTTTTTACTTTTTCTATGGATACTAGGCCTTTGTAATTTAGGAGCTAGACTAGTTGTGCACAGCGCTATGGACACAATCTTGTTAAAGCGTATATAATGGTAGGAAGTCACCAAGCCTCTTAGAGTCCTAGAACATGGTATAATCCACTTACCCTTTAGTGCCCTTAGAAGATTAACAGGTGTCAAGGGAGTATGTAGAGCTAGGACCGTGGTAGCTTGCCCAAAATGCATGATTGTGATCCTTATGATGGTTGAATTGCTGACGCTAATGTGCCAAAAAATACAAAACAAATATGTTAAAAAAAAAAAAAAAACATATACTTTTATCGCTACGCAAGCTTGGTAGGTGAGTGGACCCACTCTGACCCTTGTTGTCAAAGCCATGAACTGAAGCTAAGTTTTGTTTAGGGTAATTGAAATATGATAACAAAAGCTAAAAACTATCGCCATGCAATCTAAGTAGGCAAGTGGAATCCCTTTGACCCTTGTTGTCAAAGCCATGAGCTATAGCTTAGTATTGTATTGGGAAGTAAAGGCAAAAGTAAAAAAATAAAAATCCTATACAAGGCTTCATGAAGGGCAAACTAACAAAGCAACAAAGCATCAATTTATCTTGAGTCCAATTATGTGTTGAGGTTAAGTTGCTAGGTGTTCTAGCTTGACCATAACCTAAGACATTAAGAAATTCTTTTATGGCATGAAGGGTAACATATTATATCATGCTTTGATAATGGGAGCTTGGTTTCTCGCTTACTATTATTGTCTTTTGACCAACATTGTGTCCATAGCGCTTTTCACACGTCTTTATCTCTTACCCATTGCTTAGACCATTGTTATCCATAGAAACAAGTAAAAAGAAAAAAACAAAAATTTGCACTTGATTTGCACAATTGTTTGCACATTTTATGCCTTTCTTTCCTATGCTTTTGCCCTTTACTTTATTTTGCAGGCACTATGCTGACAATTTCCGCGGACGGAAAACGGATTTGGTAGGGGGGAATTATGCGGGATTGTGCGGGCTCTAGAGGACACCTGCGCGGAATTTCCATGGACGAGATGAAGATCAGGACAAGTGGCAAATGGAGAAGTGGATGCTAGTGTGAAGACTATTGCTGAGAGAGTTCTTGCATTGATTTAGGCATTTTTTAGCAATTTTTACAAGAATGTATAATTAGGGTTTTAAGAGTGTCCGGCCGTCCAAGTGTGGGCAAGGGTTAAGTGAGTATATAGGACAAAAAACCCTAGAACGAATGCACTTTTTGCAACTTGTTTTTGGAGAGAGCTCTCTTGAGAAGCTTTCATGGAAGCTTCAGTACGCAGCAGTCCTTGAAGGGTATGAATTCATAGCTCTTTTTAGTCCAAATCTCTCTCTTTGTATGCTCCTCCTAGCGCTTCTATGCTGTGGAGTTGAGACCTAAAAATCAGAATAAACAGTTTTCTACACTTGATTCAATCTTGGTTTTGCTTTATGTGTAGATTTTCTTGTGATGAATATGCATGCTCTCTTGACGCAGGTGTATGTGTGTGATTAGTAGTGGTTTAGAGCACGTTTTGCTGCGTTTTGCCTGTCTTGTGAGGAGAGCCGAGAGCTACATCTCTTTGGTTTTCAACAAGATTGAGGAAAAGGACTTGCGTTTCTATGTAGGAGAGTGATTTTGTCTTGTGTAGAAGCTTGTTAATTTGGTGCATGGGAAGATTGCTATGACTGTGAAGATATTTGATGTGGTGTGGGTGGTGTAATAGCTTGTTTTCGAGTGATCTAGGTGTAGATAGATTGTTAGGTTTAGCTACACCTACTAGTTTGTGGGTCTGATTCTTTTCAGATTGACATAATAATGAGAGTGTAGTTTGCTTGCCGCTTTGCTTCACACGTACTCATTGATGAGTTGAAACACATGAATCTTAAAGTTTAGCAACAAGAAGGCATTGAAGAGGTTATGATTGGAATGCGATGATCATGCTTTTGTTATATGTAGATGATGTAGTACTTTGGCCCCATACTTTTGAAGATTCCAAAAAGATTATGAATGTCTTGGAACAACTTTCCTTGCATAGTGGGATAGTTGGGAATGGTTACAAAACTAAGGCTATGCTCATAAAAACTATCAATAAGGATAACCCATGCATTGTGTACCATAAAGAACAACTTGAAGTGGTAGAGAGCTTCAAGTATGTTGGCCTTGAGGTTTTGACCAATCATCAATGGAATGTTTGCTCTCTAAAATGCTTAGAAGCCAAAAAAAAAGCCTAGTATGCATTTGAGAACATGTGCAATGCAAGGGAAACTCAATGTTGGGTTCCTAAGAAATACCTCTTTAACACCATGGTGACATCGGTGCTTAGCGCTTGTTTATTGAGTTGAAGTATGGGGTGGTAGCATCCACTTGGAAAGAGGTTAAGAATGCTAAAAGACATTTTTTTACAATTTTCTTCCAAGTCAAGACTCAAACACCATACACGCTCTTACTTCTTGATTCTGGATTGCTTTCTATTGAGGTTATGGTTATAGAAAGAGTTGTGGCATACATGCTTAAAATGCATAAGAACCCTTCACATTGACTTCCTAAAACTGCATGAGAAGCAAGTAAAAGAGTCCAAAAGATGCACAAAAGCAAAACATTAAGTTTTGGATGGATGCAAGACATCAAGAAGTGGTTTGGAAGATGGGATGCATTACACTTGTTATATGATGCCT
>JAWWVC010000120.1:0-11653 GCA_033807815.1 Rumohra adiantiformis | reverse complement strand
CTAGATGCATTTTTTGCTCTTGGAGTCCATTTCAAAACTATCCTACTAGCATGTTCCCACCTTTAAGGGTCTTTTGCATTGCATCTCCAACTTTTTTTCTAAAAATCTTTATATACATCCGCATCACTAGAACTTTTATTCTTTGTGACGGGAGCCCAATATTGGATGTTTACTCTCAATAAGGTCTTTGATTTCTTTTCTCTATCCACATCAGATATTACAACCCCTAGCCATATAGGATACATTGAGGCACTAGGCCACACAAGAACAATGTTACCCTTTGATATATATATTTGTGGGTTGAACTCATCCTTGGGTCTGTTGCAATCCAAATTGTAATAATGATCTTCATTCTCATCCATTCCAAAGTTATTTTCATCCACAACTGCATCTTCACGAGCAACAATTGGTGAAGGTAAACTTCTAGGCCAAAAGTCATGAAATACATCTTCTTGCTCCAAATATGGAGTCTTCAAGGCAGTAATAATTTGCTCCCAATATTGAACTACAAGCATAATCCAATTAGCATATGCTGAGGCTTCCCCTTTACTATCAACAAATGACTTCCACCAACTTACAAATGTTGGTAAGCCTTCATCACTTTCTTGTGATCTTTCATGTACTCAAAAAATGGAAGAACTTTTAGAACACCTATAGGGAGTAGTGGATCTCCATTTCCAACTCACTTACATAGTTGAATTCCTTCATTTGGTGACCATTCACTTTTTGTTAGATGTATTTTGTATTGAATTAATGGCACTTTGTCACTCATGTAGAATTTAAAGTGCAAAGGTTTTGAGTGACCACTAGTTTATCAACCCCTTCATGTAGGTAACCTTTTACAAAATCTTTAAAACTGGGAACCCTTTGCATCAAAAAAGGTGCAAGATGAGATTGCATACATTCATTGAAGGTTTGCATCAAATGAGGAAATGATAACACTTGTGCTATTCTAATCTCTTCTAAAAAATGACTAAACAATGCATCAATGTGCTCATGTGTATGCCCAACCATAAGGAATCCAAGCTGAACCATGTCAAATACTCCCTTTGCAACAAGCAATGACAAATATGCAAATACATATCAATTTTTATTTTCAAATCCACAATTGTCTAGCTGTAGCAAATAGTGTTCTAGGCAATTGCTTGAATTCTGCATTGTCATCCAGTTGAGCATCATCTTTATAAAGCTGCTCCTCATCATTTCTACATGCATGTAGACAAATTAATTTTGGTGTCTAGGCTTTCGTGATTGCCATCATTGCAAGCATTATGACCACTTTCTTGGCATGTTCTCTCCTTTGACATACATTAAAGATTTTTTTCATTTCCAATAGCCATATGCCTCTCCAAAGCTTGTGGAGATGTAAGCCTATTTACTACCAGATTTGAACTTCTTGAAGAGGTACATGTATGCATAAAATCTCCATAAATGTGATTATCAAGTCTTTCCAAATGTAAGCCTATTTACTACCAGATTTGAACTTCTTGAAGAGGTACATTTATGCATAAAATCTCCATAAATGTGATTATCAAGTCTTTCCAAATTATGAAATCACTTGGAAAGAGATCCTCTGGTGAAATTAGGATCACTTGGCCAAAATCCCAAAGCAAAGTGCCCATAAGCATTTTGTCTGTGTCCATGTGTGAGCATCCTTGTTAAAGAAATAGGAAGAGGCATTACCTGATTCAAAGATTTTGGGATTGGGATCACACGTAGTATGCATGTCTTGTTTTGATACATCTTATCATGGATAATACATAAGTATTTACTTGGGTATAGTTTAGAGTATGTCCTTCAAGCATAATAAACATTTTTACAAGTCTATTTTCTACAAATAATGAAGAGCTTTGCACGCTCCTTTTGCACTATTGCTTGCTCCAACTTTAGCTTTATTGCTGTGCATATATCACATTTTGAAAATGTGGTAGTTTTTGAAAGTGAAACTATCTCGAATGTTGTATTCCAAAGATGTGAAAAGGTTGGTAGTAATAGACTTGAATATCCAAGAGAAGCTGATGTTCCATTCACTTCACGTAGAATGTCAACTTGCTTAAACATAGATGGCAAAACTAGCTGTGTTTCACAACAAACGTAAGCTATGAGGCATCCTCTCTGCATTCTTGTCTAAAAATTCTTGAATACAAGCCTTACCCATCTCCACATGCGCATGAACTTTGCAAATTATTGTAGTGTTTGCATGGCTTGCACACTTTGCTCCCTCAAAGAACCTCCTTTTGTACCTATAAAATGTTGTTTTTGAGATGCCATGGATCGTGTACCAAGCCATACTACAAATATACATCCCATTATGCACAAACTCTAATGTGTCTTTCTTTAATTCCTTTTTAAAGGCCATTTTAATGCTGTCATTTATATAGGTTGACCTTTGGGAGTAGCCCTGTCCCCAAGATTCTAGCCTAGTCTCCATTGTTATAACTCAATCTCCCATTTGACAACATTTTTTATCGCAACAATCTACCATTGCAACTTTTTTTAGATCACTTAAAGTGCACCTCTTAGAATATGTTGGATTTTGGTTGGTTTTGACAACTCTTACTCTCCTCACATCTTTTCTTTTTCCAGAGAAAAAACTTTGAGTGATTGCATTCACAAGCTCATCATCCAAGCCAATACTGTCAATTTTATTTGCATCCCCCACCAGTGTGTGACATGAAGTATTGGAGTCTTCCTGAACAAGAAGATCATCAGCATTTTCGAGTTTCTCCATTCTCAAATGTAAGCTGCTTGATTGGCCATGGGATCAAGCTGAAATGTAGCAAATCTCAGTAGTGACCTGAGGAGTCTGGTATAGCATACAAAGCTTTTTCAATTATGATTCCTAGATGTGACTCACCTAACTTTGTAAAGTTTATGGCTTCATATGGATGCACCAGTAAGACCACTCCTTCTCCAAGCTTTTGCATCCCATCTTGATCCCACAAATGGACTCTTATTTTTTGCCACAAATCTTGATTCAAGGATGTGTCCTTGCAAATCTACTTCATGTTCAAAATTTTCATGAAATGCTTGATTATCTAGCATAAGTAGATTGATTGGCCATCTAATTGTGCTTCCAATTGCTGCTACCATTGTCTTTGCTTCTAATGTTGGAAAAGGAATTAGCCATGTGTTTTCAAAACTTTGAATTACATGAATTGAAACGCATCCGTTACCAATATAATCACAACCACACTTTCCCAAAGGATCAATACAATGAATACTCTTGCATCCTTTTCTTGAGTCTCCTTGAGAAAGAAACACCTTGTCTCCATTTTGCCATTGTGTCTACAAATCAAGTAAAAAATACATCAATCAAAAGGCATCTTTTCAATATGTTGAACATGTCTTTTTAACTCAAAAACATTTAGAAACATTTTCTTCTACATGAGGCTCAAGCCCCAAACATGAGGCTCAAACTTGGGTTTTTAGCCTCTTCTCCCACATGGGAGTTAGCAGGCTATGTAGGCTTAAGCCCAATTGGAGACCCTCTTTTCCTGCGTGAGGCTCAAGGCCAAGTTTGATTAGGTTTGCTCTCTTCTCCTACATTGGGCTCGAGGTCAAAGCTTGAGGCTATGTAGGCTCAAGCCCAATTTTAAGGCTCAAACTAGGGTTTGAGCCTCTTCTCCTATGTGATGCTCAAGATCAAACAAAATGCTTGAGGTTGTGGGCTCAAGCCCTCCAACTTTGGTTTGAGCCTCACGTACAAGAAGAGACTCAAGACCAAGTTTGAGCCTCAAACTTGGGCTTGAGTCTTTTCTCATACATAAGGCTTAAGCATAGGAGAAGAGTCTCAAGGGCAAGTTTGAGCGTAAAATGTGGGCTTGAGCCTCTTCTCCTACATGAGGCTCAAGCCCAAGCACAATTCTTCAACTTGGGCTTAAGCCGCGAGGTGCTTATAAGCCGTTTGAATGACATTAGGGTCACTCAAAATGCGACAAAGGTTTGTGTGTTCCCTTGGCTCATTCTTAACCCATCCAATCTCTATCCTTCAATGAAAGCTTCTACTTCCCTTAATACCCGCCATACAACTAGTACTTGCTATATGATATTGGACATACAATTTGCAAAAGATCCTTGAGCTTTCAAGAAATCCCAAAAAGCTCTAGCGGAGATTGTTAATTAGACTTTAAATCCATTTCATATGATGGGGGTTGCCGGAGTCTGAGCCTTTTTTCCAATGAATCGCTCGAGCTATTTTTGAATTGATGATTTGAAGCATTGTAAACTTGGGCTCAAGCCCAAGTTTGAGCATGTAAGTTGGGTTTGGGCCTCTTCTCTAAAAGACTTTAGCTCAATTTTGAGGCTCAAACTTGAGAATGAACCCTATAGAGAAGAGGCTCTATTTTTGTACGTGAGGCTCAAGCCAAAGTTTGAGGCTCAAAATTGGGTATGACCCTCTTCTCCTATGTGAGGCTCAAGCCCAAGCACAAGGCTTGAACTTGTACTCAAACCCATCTGCAAGCCTGAAACTTGGGTTTAGTCCTCATGCACAAGAAGATGCCCAAACCCAATTTTAAGCCTCAAACTTGGGTTTAAGCGTCTTCTCTATAAAGCTCAAGCTCAAGTTTGAGGCTTAAACTTGAGATTGAGCCTTATGGAGAAGAGACTCACATAAAGTAGAGAGAGGGAAAGGAAAGAGAGAGAGGAAAACAAGGTGTGGGAAGAATGAGGGGAAGGAGGGGGCTACTAGAATAATCCCACATAGTGAAGGGGGCTCATGTAGTGAGGGGTATTTATATAAAAGTAGGACTAGACTATTATCAAAAGACCGGGACTAGGGCTCGGGCTCAAACTCCGGGTAGGGCTTGTGCTTGGGCTTGGGGGAAGAGACCCAAAATAACCTTATGCTTGGTCTCCTCCTTGCTATCTCTCTCTTGGAGCCACTCTCCAATTTCCCTCTCTTAGCCTGCGCAGCCCCTCCGGGTCCCTCTCTATCTTTCGCAGCCGCCTTCAGGAGGCCGACGCGGCCCCATGAGGTCACCCCCTCTCTTGCGCGGCCACTTCTTGGTGTGCACGGGCCTGTGCACCCGCCTCTAAGTGTGTGCGGGCCTGCACGGCCTCTTCAAGTGCCTTTCTCTCTCCTACATGGCCCGTCTGGGTGCCCCTCTCTCTCTATCAGGCCTTGCAGTGCTTACCATCTTAGCCATAGCTTGAGCTCTCCTCCCCCCAAAATTCAAATTTAAAAATTTAAAAATATACTTTTGTTCCCACCCGCATCCGACCAAACTAGAACACATCCGCCTCAAAATAGAAAAAATGTCCACCTCAAGTAAAACAGCACGTGTCTAAAACCCTATCTTTTTAATTTTTCAAGAGCAGAGCATAGGGGATCATCAAGAGCAGAGCAGAGCACCATGATTGCAGAGCATAGAGCACCATCAAGAGCAAAGTAGAGCGTCGTGATTGCAGAGCAGAGCACCATGATTGTAGAGCACATAGCCATCAGATTTTGAGCACATCAATGCAGAGCACAGACATGCAGATTGGGCTTAGGCTTGAACATATAAGGCATGTCTCTACGCAAAGAATATTGAGCATGATCGCAAAGCATAGATCTCAACCAACCATCAGATTGCAAATGCGCCAAGTCGATCGTAGCTTGCTTCCTTGCACCTATCTTTTTATAGGTATTGCATATACGTTTTTAATCCTACAATGTTTCCTAAATTATCATGCTTTCTACAATATCCACCTAAATTTCCATCATCTAACTTCTAGAAAGGTTTTAAATCCCGGTCCCGGTCCTTTATATGCTTTACAAGGCTCAAAATCAAGTTTGAGCCTCCTTTAAAGTACAAGGCTCAATTGAGCCTTGTATGGAACTTGAGGCTCAAACTTGATTTTGAGCCTTGTAGTACAAAGCAGAGGCTTAAACTTGAGTTTGAGCCTTGTATACTATAGGAGGTTTGAGCCTCTTCTTAATACACAGCTCAAACTCAAGTTTGAGCCTCGTATAATAAAAGAGGCTCAAACTTGAATTTGAGACGAGTATTGCAATTGAGGTTCAAACTTTTTTGAGCCTCAATTGCTATACGAGGCTTGAGTTTGAGCCTCTTGTGCAGCTTGAGGCTCAAACTTTGAGCTTGAGCCTTAAGCTTCATACGAGGCTCAAACTTGAGTTTGAGCCTTGTATAAAATATGAGATTCAAACTCAAGTTTGAGCCTTACGTTGCATACGAGGCTTGATTTTGAGCCTTGTGTGCAGCTTGAGGCTCAAACACAGGTTTGAGACTCTTTTAATACGTGGCTCAAACTCAAGTTTGAGCCCCGTATAATAAAAGAGGCTCAAACTTGAGTTTGAGCCTACTATAGCAATTGAGGCACAAACTCAAGCTTGAGCCTCAAGTTGTAGAAGAGGCTTGAGTTTAAGCCTTGTGTGCAACTTTAGGCTCACACATGAGTTTGAGCCTTTTTTTAATAAGAGGCTCAAACTTTCAGTTTGAGACTCAAGCTTCATACGCGGCTCAAACTTGTGCTTGAGCCTCGTATAACATATGAGGCTCTAACTCAAGTTTGAGATTTAAGCTACATACAAGGCTTGAGTTTAAGCCTTGTGTGCAACTTGAGGCTCAAACAAGAGCTTGAGCCTCTTCTTAATACATGGCTCACACTCAAGTTTGAGCCTTGTATAATAAAAGAGGCTCAAACTCAAGTTTGAGCCTCAAGTTGAAATTGAGCCTCAATTTTTATACTCGGCTCAAACTTAAGTTTGAGACTCGTAAAGTATACAAGGCTCAAAAACTCAAGTTCGATCCTCCTTTGTAGTACAAGGCTCAAACTTAAGCTTGAGCCGAGTATAGCAACCGAGGCTCAAACTTGAGTTTGAGCCTCAATTGCTATACTAGGCTCAAAATCATGTTTGGGCCTCTTTTATTATATGGATCTCTACTTGCGTTGACCCGTGTTTTAAGAAGAGTTTGAGCCTCAAGTTGCACATGAGGCTGGAACTCAAGCCGTGTATGCAACTTTAGGCTCAAACTTGAGTTTGAGCCTCAAATGTTATACATGAGTTTGAGCCTCCTATGAAGCTTGAGTTTGAGTTGCATTTTGAAAAGAGGCTCAAACTCATGTTTGAAACTCAAGTTGCACACGAGGCTCAAACAATAGCATCATATGCAGCTTGAGGCTCAAACTTGAGTATGAGCCCTCGATATGCTATACAAGGCTCAAACCCAAGTTTGAGCCTTGTATGGTACTTGAGACCCAAACTTGAGTTTGATCCTCATATTACAAAAAAGGCTCAAATTTAGGTGTGAGCCTCAAGCTGCACAGGAGGCTCAAACTCAAGTTTGAGCCTTAAGTTGCATACAAGGCTCAAACTTGAGTTTCAGCCTCATATCACAAAAGAGGCTCAAACTTGAGTTTCAGTCTTGTATAACATATAAGGCTTAAACCCAATTTTGAGGCTAATATTACAAAATAGGTTGAAGCTTAGGTTTGAGCATTAAGCTACACACCATGTGTGATGAATTACATGCAAGGAAGAGAAGCCATAGCCACAAACTTCTTTTATGGAGGAGGAGGAGAGCTTTATTTGACCGCTCAACCACACAAGTAATGAATTGCCCTTACCCCAAGCGCTCTTTGGGCTTTATACCAAAATTGTGGCCCGTGTCCACATCTCTTGGTGGACCGTCCACCACTAGAGAAGTGATCCTTGGCCCAACACCTGGACATTCCTTGTCCCCTTAACCGCATAATAATTGTAGCCTAGGCCGTGCTTGCTACTTATGTCAATATGGTTGAGCTCTCCAAGACCCTTGTCCCAACATTACTCCCCCCTTTTTGAAGAGTTTTTGTCCTCAAAAACAAAAGTAGGAAATCGCTTAAGCAGTGTACTAATGTTTTCTCAAGTGGAACCTTTGTCTGGCATGTCCTTCCACTTGACTAAAACTTGATGACAAACATGGTGTCAAGTACGTAACTCATTAGAATCAAATATCCTCTTGGATTCATGAGGTTCCACTTCAGGTTCAGTGTATTCAAGCAAAATATTGGGGTCAACCACATTATCTTTGTTGTAGAGACGGCGTCTCAAATGACTGACATGGAAGATGGGATGTACTCATGAGTCATCGAGTAACTAAAGTCTGTAGGCCACTTAGCTGACCCTCTTCAAGATCTCAAAGGGACCACAAAATCATGATGAAATTTTTGGAACTTGTCATGTTTTAATTTTTTGCAAAGTTTTTGGTACTCGTAAAAAGACAAGCTCACCTTTGTTGAAGGTGATGGCTTGTCTATGAGCATCTGCATACTTTTTGTAACGCTCTTGCGCTTTGCGTACGTTATGGAGTGCTTCATGGAGCATATCCATGTAATCTTGGAGAAAGTCCTTTACTTGATAAATTTTCTCATTGGATAACCCCACCGTAATTGGTTTCTTGGGTTGAAAACCATACATAAGCATCAAAAGAACTATAGCCTCTAGACACATACATAAGCATCAAAAGTCCTTTTCATGTTTGGCCAAAAGAAAGAACTTTTGACTTTTATGTAAGTTTTGTTAAATTCGGGATGACCAGAAAAAGGAGTGTTATGACTCTCATGCAAAATTTGAGCTTTCAAAGGAGATGTGGAAGGAATACAAAAACGATCAAAGTAATAAAGATTTCCCTTGTACAAATGAAACTTTCCTTCAAACATTTTTGATGGATGATTACGTAGATAAGACAATATGTTTGCATAAAAAGAATCATTACATAATTGACTTTTCACTTCATCAATCAAACTTGTACGCACAACAGTCAAACTATTACATACAGGAATTTGACTTAAAGCATCAGCAACTTTATTTTCCTTACCCACAATATACTTGATGTCAAAATCATATTCACTCAACAATTGAATCCATCTCTTTTGGCAATTATTAAGCAAAGGTTGTGTGAAAATGTATTTCAAACTTTGATGATCGGTTCGTAGCTCAAATTTAAAGATGTCTCCAATGTTTTAAAGCATGTACAACAGCAAGCGTCTCCAAATCATGAACATCATAACTCAACTCATGTTTCCTTAGTTTGCGTGACTCATAGGCAACCACCCTCCCATCTTGAGATAAAACACACCCAATTTGAAAACCACTAGCATCACAAGCAACAACAAATGGTTTTCCCATCTCAGGAACTTTTAAAATGCAATTCTCTGCCACTTTTTGTTTGATGGTTTCAAATGCTTTTTGACAAGATGCATCCCAACAGAAACCTTTTGTTTTCTTAGTAAGATTGGTCAATGGACTTGCTATTTTTGAAAAATCTCTAATGTGTGCTCTTTCAAATTGTGCCAACCCAATGAAACTCCTCACATCCTTTACAGATTTCAATACAGGCCAATCAACAATTGCTTTTACTTTATCAGGATCAATATGAATGCCATCTTTAGAAATAACCCTCCCCAAGTAGACAATCTTATCCTTTGCAAAGAAACATTTACTCATTTTTGCATACAACTTATGATCACGCAATACTTGAAGGGTTTTCTTAAGATGCATTTCATGCTCCTCATCGTTTTTAGAATACACAAATATATCATCCAGAAAAACAAGTATAAAGTCATCAAGGTAAGGATGAAATATATTATTCATTAAACACATGAAGGTGGCAGGTGCATTAGTCAATCCAAAAGCCAAAACAATAAACTCATAATGTCCATATCGTGTGCGGAATGCAGTTTTGTGGATGTCTTCTTGTTTTATTCGGATTTGGTGGTAACCCGATCGTAAGTCAATTTTTGAAAACACTTTTGCACCACTCAATTGACTTAACAATTCATCAATGTGGGGTAAGGGGTATTTGTTTTTAATGGTTTGTTTATTTAAACCCCTATAATCAATGCAAAGTTGATATGATCCATCCTTTTTCTTTTGGAAAAGAATAGGACTACCCCAGGGAGAAACACTAGGTCGAATGAGACCCTTTTTAAGGAGGTCATCAAGTTGTAATTTGAGTTCTTTTAGCTCCTCAATGTTGAACCTATAAGGAGCTCTAGAGTAGGGTTCAGATCCTGGGTACAAGTCAATTGCATGGTCAACAGATCTAGCAGGTGGTAAACCAGGCAGATCATCAGGAAAAACATCTTTGTACTCTTCCAAGAGCTGATCTACATAAGGAGGATTTTCAGACTGGTTCTCTTCTTTCAGATCATTTGCAAAGATAAGAAAGGTTTCACACCCTTGTTTTATGCCCCGCAAAAGTTTCATTGCTGAAATCAGCACTCCCTTGGTATCTTTTTCTAGCCCCTTAATTTTATGTTGGTTGTCAGTTTTGTTTTTGAAAGTGAGTGTTCTCTCTTCACAGTCAATTAGTACATGATTACCCACCAGCCAATCCATACCAATAATCACATCCTTTTGACCCATGTCTATGGCAAAGAAGTTTCCTTTATGCACAGTGTCAGCCAAGGTGAAAGAAAGGTTCTCTATGTACCCCTGAGTGTAATGTCTTTTCACGTTAGCCAATTCAACAAGACGCTTTAATTCTTTTTGAATTTTGAGGTTTAGCTTTTCTCCCAGTTTAGAAGAAATATAGCAATGGGTGCTACCCGAATCCATCAAAAAGTTTGTCTTGTGTGTCCCAATCTTTCCTACAATTTTTATTACAGAAGCTCTAAAATGCTCATGAGATGAGGAAGTCTTATACTTTAAAAGAGAGTCTGGACCCTTACCTTCTTCACTTGCATCGTCAATTGTGGTGTCCATAACTTCATTCATCTTTGCTTGAAGAGGCTTATCCATGGCTTTGTTTGGCCATTCAAAGGTACGATGGCCCTGCTCTCCACATCGAAAGCATAATCCTAATTGCTTTGCCTTCTCCAAGAACTCAGGATCATGCTGCCATTGCACAGGTTGTCTTGTTTTACCATTGTTGTTTGCCGAGTTTCGATTTTGTTGAAAAATCCTTGGATTCAAAGACCGATTGTTGGCAGCTGTCCAGCTAGGATTTGGTCTTCTACTCTGGTTGGGGGGTGCAAATCCCTGCGGTCAATGTCCTATTGAAATAATCCTGGAACCAAAATTGATAGAAGTTGTTTTTTTTTTGTTGAACTTTTCTATCTTTTCGTAGTTTTTGGCTTTTACAACCGCGTCCAAGAAATCAGCACACCCCAAACCTTTAACTTGATACTGCAAGGTGTCTCCCAATCCCTCAATAAATTTACTCTTTAGAGCGTTGCCACTCACCTCAGGTGCATACTTGTGAAGCCGTAAGAAATTTTCTTTGTAATCATCTACAGACAGTTGTGCTTATTCTCTTCAAATTGCTTGAACCCGAAAAAATCCATCTTCTTCTCCATGTGGAAATGTGGTGAACAATACCTTTTCTCTGCCTTGGCTCAAAATTCTTCCTATAAAACAGTCCCCGTCTTTGTCTGCAGCTGCATGTAGAATTTCCACCACAGCTTAGCAACGCTGTGTAGTTGTAACACAAAAACCTTAACCTTTGCGGCCTCTCAAAACTCACGGAGAGCAAAGAAATATTCAAGCTCTTCAATCCAAGCCTCGAGGTCCTCTCCTGTTTTCTTTTTGCCATTAAACTCATTTAGTTTTACCTTCTTAAATACTTGTTTGATTGCAGATTCACCAGCATCATCATCAAATTCTCTCTCCCGTCTCCAAATTTCTAGTCATGCATCACCTGCGCCTTTGCTTCTTGCACCG
>JAWWVC010000119.1:0-11657 GCA_033807815.1 Rumohra adiantiformis | reverse complement strand
TGTGTGCGTGCGTGCGCGTGCGCGTGCGTGTGAGAGAGAGAGAGAGAGATGCTCCAAGCTCCTAGAATGAAGATATTAAAATATTTTTTGTAGAATGGTTTCCTTTCAAAACTTAAATCCTTGAGCAAAAAGGACAAAAGCAAAACACAATGTGGGTGCTCTATAAGTATTTCACAATAAAATTGACTATGAAAAGAATATAGGGTATTTAAGAAATGTATATGTGTACATACTAAGTAAGTATAGATAAATAAACAAATAACAAATATACAATTTCTTTACTTTATTAATGAGGGACGAAAAGTACACCATGGCACTTCTCATCCCTCTATATTAATGAGGGACGAGAAGTACACCATGGCACTTCTCATCCCTTTATATTTGCCATGTCGAGCGTGAGTGAGCAGATAAGAGAGATATTAAACCTTATCTTATCTTATCTTATGTGTTATATTTGATGTTCCTCCATAACATGTTCTTTAATATTTACTACAATCACAAAATGATTCCTTTTGGTCTCCGTCCTCTACTTAGAGAAAATATGCTCCAAGCCTAGTGCAAGTTTTTAAATGAAAAAAGTTGAATGGTGAGTTTTGAAATCCAAAAATGAAGCGTATAAAAAAGGTTGAATATGGAATAATAGAAATAGTGTGCGGGAAGCCTCATGTAGGGCGATCAAAAAGTATCGAGATAAATACACAATACAAACAACATCTTGTATTTAAAAAGTAAAACTTAGGAGCACAACACGTGATTGTAGCCTAGTGGTATGGTCCTACCCTTTGAAATGGTGGCCAAAGTGGGATCAAATCCTCTCTTTGGACTTGCATTGGAGGGAAACAATCCCATTTGCTTGCTTAGACAAATTCTTCTTTTGGGCCACCGGGTAGGTTGGGCACCCCTTGTTGAACCCAACTTTATATGAAGAGAGTAATCCTACTTTTATTAGATAATGAAGAGAGAGAGAGAGAGAGAGACAGAAAGAGAGAGAGACGGTAAAAAATCTAGAGAGAAATTAGAAAGAGAAAATTACTTTACGAATAGGGACAATAAGCCCCTGTTAAGGTGGCTAATTTTAAAAGATAGTTGATGCCAGTAGTAACTATTAAGAAATAGTTTCATATGGTTATTAATGGTGAATACTTTCCTTTTCAAATGTGCATGATTTTTCTATATTTTATGTCTTTTTCTTTGAAATAGAGCACCCACTTTTTGTTGTGTTCTCTTTGTTTTCTTAGTTTTTTTTTCTTAAGGTTCAAAGTTTTGAAAAAATTAAAGGGAACGTTTTGAAACCAAAAGTTAAAGTGTACATTTTGAAAACCAAAGTTGAAGCACTGAACGAAGCTTTCTTATAATGTTGCATTCTCTTTGTTTTCTTCGTTCTTTTTCTTAGGTGAGTTTTGAAAACCAAAAGTTCAAGGGTTAAAAGAAGCTTTGAGTGCTCAAAACAAACTAGGTTTACATGTAAAGTTATCCTCGACGGCGGCTAGAATTGGCTAGTGTGGAAACCCTCCCTCAAAAGGGCCCAAAATGACATATTTTGGGCCCTTTAAGAAGGTGATTAAAACGTTGATTTAGTGGAGGTTTTAAACTCCCAATGTCCCTAGATGATATATGGATAAGACTAAAAGTACTGCCATTCTTGGCATTTAAAACATATCTCTACAAAAGCTACCAAATATCTAAACATTAATGTCTTAACTTTTGTGTCAAAATTTTCTCAAAAGGTTTTAATTATCCCTTAACACTAATCTTATAGCCTCTTTAGTGTCCTTTAGACACTTTGGAAAAACTCATAACTCTTTAATAAGAAAGCTTCAAGAAAAATTTTTCATGAAAATATGCCCAACACTACATAGGCATTGAATAAATTGTTTAGGATGAGAGAATGAGAATATTACTATAAGAGCTATGACTAAATATACAATTCTTTCTATGAAAACCCTTTTTTCTTGTAATTTTGCTCAAAAGTGCGTAAAACATTTCCAAAGCATGCAAATATTGACTTGAAGAATTTCATTGGTTTATATTTAATAGATTTCTAGGTGCATTATGAAGGCTACACAAGAATTGTCATCTTTTCAAGTAGCATCTAATTGTGTTACGACATCTTGCTTAAAAAGTGTTAAATTTGAAAAGAAAAAAATTTGAAATTTAACCTTTATTGGCTTGAAATGGCTACATATATAAAGATCACTTACAAAGTTTTAAAAAGTTTAACCTTTCCAAGCAAAAGCTATTATATGAATACTTCAAAAACTCCATGAGTCACTATCCTGGCTTAAGCCACTTTAGTGGCTAATTACAAGACTAGTGCTAAAGGGTTTGGATTTCTCTTCAACACATACATCACATCAACATTTACATTTTTTTAAATCATAGTTCTTCTCTTTCAACTTTCTTTCTCATAAACTTCTCTTCAAACGTGATCATTCGTATGGTTTGAACATTCTTACTAACTTATGATCTAGCATATAATAGAGCAACATCAAAGAGTAACAAAAAGTTTCATAGGACTATTAAGCTTGATTATGAATATGCAACTTGACAAAGAGCAGACAAGATGTCTTTGAAAGATGCAAACAAAGCAAGTCAGTTATGAATGGAAGGCAAGAAACACATCAAATTATGGGTTGACAGTAATATCTATCCATAAGATCATTCAATTAGAAAGTGTCCTCATTTTAACTTTACTCATAATCTTATTTAATTTGTGGGAGATGGTTTGAGTGGTGTGTTAGGATATTATAGTAAACTTAATCAATCCAAAAATAAACATATTTATGTAATTATAAGCTTACACAACACCTTGATCAACTACCAACAAATGAAAATTGGTGAGCTTAAAAAAACAGTCAAACTACTTGCAGATTCAAATGAACACCTACTCTAAAAATTTAGAAACATGAAAGAAACACCCATATGAATGAGAGAAAAGACCAGGAAAATAAAACACATAAGGTTATTACCTCAAAACTTGGGGTCAAGAGAAACAAGGATGAAAATGGAAAGACTTACAATTTTTTTGGGTTCAAAAAGCACGATTCTGATGAAAGAGTACGTCTAAGACAATTAATAAAATAGATATCGTGAAAAATCTATCCTTACAAGAATATAGCGCATTAAGAAAATTTGTTCTTAAAGAGTTGCTTTAATATATTAATTGTGTTGTTGATCCTTTACAATTTGTACATGTATTTGATAAAGCAGATGTTAGTAGAAAAGGATATAGAGCATTATTGAGAGTATGGTTTACAAACCTTAAACAACATACATTAAAGACTTTTGGACTTCCTAGGCCCCAAAATGTTGTAAAAGAGATAGCTCAAAATATAGGGAATCCCCCCACAAAGATCTTAGTAGATTTAGCAAAATTTAGAACTCTAAAGATGATTTGGGATCCCATCCTTCCTATCCAACTATACAATACTCATATTTTTTCACTTGACATGCTGAGATAAGAATACTTGATAAACTTCTCCTTCTTCACCTTAAGCCTTTAAAACTTGTAGATGAATGCATAAATAAATGAGAGGTATATTCTTTAAAAATGGGATTCCATGGAGGTCAAGTTCACCTTAGGAAAGACTCTAAACTTTTTGACAATGTTAGATTTCTATGGAGGGAGCAAAGGCTAAGAACATTTTTAGCCAATTATTGTCAAAAGCAAGTAAACAACATGAGGGAATGCTAGAAGAAGCTCTGTGAGATTACAACAATTGTAGCAAGTAATCCAGAGGTTGCAAAACTGAGAATGGAGGTATGGACAAGACTTGATAGATTTCTTAAGCTTCTTATAATGCAACAAAAAGCATTTCCTTATGCATGTGATTTAGAACAAGTAATCATAGCACTTGTATAGGAAATAAAAAAAGAATAGGGAGAGAAAAATACCATCTGTTACTTGGTAAGTCCATTTTTGTGTTTATTTCTTTAACTCATTACTCATTCCTTGACTTTTTGATATTTTGTCTTATTTTTTAAACTCATACAACGTAGCTAGAGTTTGATATTCTTCAAAGATAATTTTAATAAATGCTGCTCCTTCATGGCCCATACTTTGCAAACAATCAAGGAACACTTACTATTTGGAGTACTCAAGGCACGGAGACATCACACTATCAAGTAAGGACATTGTATTTCAAGACAATAAGACATGGAGGGGGAGTACAAACAAGGAGTAATGCAATGATAGAGCTTTTCCATTGCTTTTTAAAAGGGAAATCCAAAGAATGATAGCGACACACACTTCTTAACAAGCAGTCAATAGGAATACAAAAAGGAGACAAAGAGCATGAATTAATTGTAAAAGAACACATTTTTGCAAATAACTTTGTATAAATTCTACAAGGCAATTACAACTTCTTACAGACCAAACTCTACAGTGTACCTACTTTTTGGGATTTTTGGAATTTTTGGTAATAACTGATGGTTTAGACATATTTTTCCCATACCTCAAGAGCTTTTTCCTACTATAACCTTCAAGGAGGTTTACATTCTCTATTTTGTTTGCTAATGCATAAGAGGAGTAGCACAAAAAATAGCCAGCCCTTGAAGCCCAAAATTCTAGAGCTCCAAAAATCCTGATTGCAGATATATTCTCCTAGAGCATAATCTTGTTTGCATTGAGCTATATGGAGAAGTAGCCCATGAACCTTGAGGGAAAACATTGGGACAATTAGATAATGTGAGAACAAGTTGTGATGGTAAGACCATCTTTGTCCAATTGTTGGAAATAATGGGTAAGTGCTAAGTCTTTTCTAAGTCCATCTTTCTCCACAAATACTCTACCTAAAGAACTATCTATATCTATAATTTCAATCTACAAAGCAAAAAAGAAAATCAAGAAAAAGAAAATGCTTTAGCAAAAATTAGCTCAAATTTTTTCTAGCTTACATTTATGTTCTCATTATTTTCAAGCACTTTGCTCTTTCAAAGATTTGGGGTTCTCTTTGAATTCTTGAATTCTAAATTGCTCTCTTCCAAAATTAGCTACTCCAAGCCTCTAACCTATCCTCAATCTCATAATTTTTCAGGGCTGGAGAGTGCTCTAAAGACTTATTGAAACATAATTCAAGAGCTTTAGGTCCTTCTAAAAATATTTCATTTGAGTCTAGGAAACACATATTTGTATTCATTCTCAACGGAGAGAAATCTCACATCTTTGAGCAATGATTGTAAGACCGCAATCATCTCTCAAACTATGGTGTTTTTGGATATGAGAGAGAAAATTTAGGTAATTCTTTCCAACAATAAAGAAAGTTGGAAGACTAGGCAAGGAGAAAGAGGCCTCTGAGACATCCACCTCAAGATGAGTTGACTCCTCAACTATTGTTTGAGTCTTAAAAAAATCCACATCTTAACGTGCACTCTGCCTTTTTCCTACTTCAAGCTCAATTGGCTCTTCAAGGTTGAGCTCCTCATCATCTTTAAGATTGCTAAAAATAACTTCTTTTACTCTTCTCTGTAGGTGCTTGCTCTTCATCAGCATTTTCCATAAAATCCATGGCATCTTCTATGATCTCTTGGTTGTTTCACTCCATCTCCATCTCCATCTTTTGTTTTTTCTTTTTGTTGACTACTACTCTTAACATTCAAATCCACAAAGATATTGGGTTGTTCTTGGTTTTACTGATCAAGATCCTCACGCAGGCAACAAATTAAGTCCTCTTGCTTCTTAATGACTCTTTTGTATGCCTCCATGATTACGGAATTGTCCTGCTCTAATACCACTTGTCACAAGATTGCACTCATAAGAGACAATAAAAGAGATAGAGAAAATAGAGCCAAAACAAAGATTTTTATTGATGAATTCTACAAAGAGTTACAAAGTTAGCAAAGAGCAGCTGCTCGAACTTCCAGGCCACCCCCAAGCTCTTTATTGCATGCTTATCTCAATCACACTCTCACTCAAACGCACTCCCAATCTCACTCGCACTCTCAATCACATTCACCGTGTCTTTAAATAGACATGAAGCCTTGCCAGAATAGGCGGCTTGCTTTTTTTCTTAAAAGCAAGGTCAACTCGTAAATTAGCCGTGCGCTCCAATAATACTCGTGGTTCCAAAAACAAAAAAAAACGTGCGCTACATAAAAATAAAGTGTCCCGAAAAGATAAGAAAAGCTAAACTTTTTCCAAAAAGCAAAAATTAAAAACTAAAATTACTGGAAAAATGAAACTTTTTCGATGCTTTTTTCTTAAATTCCATGCGGGATTTCAATATGCTTGTAAGCGACACTTTTGTTCCTATTGAGACTAAAAAACTCACATGAGACACAATTTCTGTAAAGTCCTCACCGATTAGTTAGAAAATCAATCCCTAACTCAAAAACTCCAAAGAGAATAAAACACACTAAAAAATGACTGTTCTCTAATTTAGCACCCTCTAACCATGACCAAAATGACCAATTCTAATTTTCTTCACTCATACAAAGTTATTCTTTATATTAAAAACTATAGTCACTTTATACAAAACTTCTCTTAATTATGACCACAAAAGGTTTCCCTAATTATGACCAAAATACGCTCAAAATTTGGTCACTGGACGGGCCTCTCAAAATTTTTAGAGAGAGAAAATAAAATTTGCTAACATCAAACTTCATCAAAGCACCTAACATGACTTGGAATTCACTTCCACACAATGTGAAAATATTTCATACCAAGAATTTACTATACAAAATTGGTGGTTATGCTAGACTGTCACCCTTTTGCTAAATAATTTAAAGGCCTTTGAGGCTTCAAAAATGTTTTATCTACTTTGAAAAACACATCCTCTCTCATAGATGGACTATATATACTTGAAGCATGTGACACCCCTTGGTCGCAAGAGCTACATCTGGAATCATTCTTAAGATGTTATTTTGTCAGACTAATGAATATTACTATCCATATATTTGTTGATGATGGAGTCTTATCGTGGTTAACACAATGTTGATAATAATTCAAAAATGGTGTTTTTAAACAACATTAGTTTTTGGGATACCTTCCCTCTTAGACATTCTTTTTAAGTCAAGCTTTAAGTACTATCCTTGTATTTTGATATGTTGGTGAATGGTGATATAAGGAGACAATACTTGTTTTAGTGGTTCTATGTAGATTTGTATTAGTGAAGTAGATTTGTTGATTTTGTTTTGCGTGCAGTTATCCCAAAGTGGAGCGTAACAGCATATCCGGATTTAACTTTTCATCCCATGGATCAATTCTGCCATTCGTCAATAACTATACATACTATTAAGGTTCACTTCTACTAAATAACTTAATGGATTTTGAGGATTCAAAAAATGTGTTTCTAAAAACCAAAATTACTTTGAGAAACACATGTTCTCTAATAGATTGGCTAAATATACTTGAAGCATGTGAGACCCCTTCATTGCAAGAGCTATATCTAAAATGATTCTTAAGATGGTTTTTAAAGACTAATGAATATTGCTATCCATATGTTTATAAATGATGGAGCCTTATTGTGGTAAACATGATGTTAACAAGAATTTAAAAATGGAAAACTTAATAATTTTAAATAATTTGGGAAAATGTCTTTACTTGTATTATTGAACTAGATTTGTTAATTTTGTTTTGCGTACAAGCATCCCAAAGTGGGAATGTAATTGCATATCTAGATTAAACTTTTTGTCCCATGGATAGGCTTGGTCCTTTGTGGAGATACATAAAATATTTCTTTCTTTCTTTTATTCTTTTTTTCCTCTAAAATATAACTAGATAACTATACCAATGTTGGTTTGAGAGATTTTTATAATATTGAATGTGAAATCACGATCATGAGTACCACAAATTTTTTGGCATGAGAATGTTTTAGAAGATACCCCAAAGATTGCAAATATACACAAATTATACATTGGACAATGTGTTTATAGATATGCTTATTCACCCTTTGTTCATATTGATAATAAATAAAAGAAGAAAAAATTGATTAAAATATTTATAAGCACTCTTCAAATTAGACAATTAGGAACAAAACAATGCAAATGAGCCTTTTTTTTAAAGGTCATTTTACTAGATGGGAAATGGGATTTTCCCAAACTATCTAAAATGGTGTTGACGCTCAAGAGGAGAAATAAAATCAAGAAAATGAGGGGCTCAAACCTATGGGGAAAAATTTTGTTAAACCCTTCCGAAAGTCTTCAAAAATACATCAAAAACACTCAACAAGTTTGATGCGCTATTGTTGGAGGCTTTCGATCTTCATGAATACATGTCCTCTAGGCTCTTACAAGGCTGAAAAGATATGGGTGCTTTTGATCAAGAAAAAATTCCAAATACACAAATTTCAATGAGCTTGGAAGAAAATATAATAGATAAAGAGCTATTTTCTAAAGCTATCTTTTAGGAAAATGGCTCTAGCAAAGATCCCCATATCAACCATTAAGATACTCAAGCCTCTCCTATAGGCAAGGACACCCAAGCCTTAACTCTCTCCTCCCTCCTCACAAAAGGAAAAACCTAATATTTAAGTACTGAACAATGAAGGAGCAATGAAGGACCTAGAGGGAAGAATAATCTCCAAAAAGATAGTCCTCTCCTATAACGTCAAAGGCTCACTGACCAAAAGAGAGTTTCTTGTCTCTCCCAACGGCTACATGATGGCATCAAAAAATCCCAAAATTTGTCAACTTGCAGGAACTCAAAGCTGCAGGGGAAGAACTAGAACAAACATTGAAGACTGGTTTTGACCACCTCACCTAGTTTTTGTCCTCTCACATTAAGGGTAGTGGGGGATGCTCCCTTGGGATTAAAGACACTCTAGGCCCTACCATAAGCTATGCTTGAAGGAGTCACTCAAAAATATGTAAGTGTATCACATAGGCTCAAAAGAGGGAATTTTTTAATCCCTTTTTTATATACATTTTTTACATACAAAACAGTACCATTTAAAGAGGTGATTTGCAGTTGAATAAAGAAGTGGGAATTTTTATTCATGAAATATTCACATTAAATAGGGGTTTTTTTTAAGAGGCCTTGAACACACATGATATAGAGAGTTTACATATAGTGAACCCCCCAAGCAACCAGGCTAGGGAGGAGAAACTCAGTCTACAATATGTTTTGCATATGCTTTTGGATCTGCTTCTACTAGGCTTACCCTATGGGAGTATCTTAAATAATAGCTACACAACCCATTAATCCTTGCTGGGAACTAAAATATAGTTGCATATATTTTTGATAGGGGGAAGGAACTAGGGGTGAACGTTTAGGGAAGAAGACATTTGCTTCAAATGGCTTGAAATTCACTTGGAGAAATAACAGAAGCCTACCTAGCCCTAAGGAAAGGAAGACTAGACAGAACTTATATCTCAGCTTCCTCTTGCCACTAACAATAGGTCAAACTACACTCCAAGGCTGCCAGGGATATTGTTCTATCTGATAGCTACCCTCTGCTAGAGATATTTTCTCATTACTTGAACAAAGTGAGGTTTGGATGGTTTCATGTGAATCCAAAACTCTTTTAAATGGCTAATTTTAAATAAAAAAAATTTAAACATTTGGTCCGAGTCACTTTGTTAGCCCTGGTACCTTTGTAAGGAATTAGACGTCTACTATATAGGTGACACTCCAATGTTTCTTACTAGCATGAAATAAATGGTGGCCCAAACTAGATTTGACAGAAGAAAAGCTAAGTATGCAAGACTTCAAGATGTGGAAGGGCTTATTAACAAAGGAGAGAGCTCAAAAGAAGGCCCTTCTTCTAAAATCCTCTCTCTGATAGGAGGAAGAGATAAGCTGCCAACACCGCAAGATTTTTTTGAAAGAGTGGTGGACAATGAAAGGGAAAAAGCCTTCCAAAGAGATGCTTGTTGTTCTTTAAGAACAATACTTTTTGTTCTTTAAGACAAGTAGGCAAAGGACGCCAATCTATTGTTGAGAAGAGACAATGGTTGCCTTCGTGAGATATGCTCAAGAGAATTGTACCTACATCCACAACCACTTTGCTAATATCTTCAACCTTCTTGATAATCTCTCACAAGACAAACTAGATGCTATGAGGATAAATAGCAAGGCAAGAAACAAGGTTATTCCTCACTTTGTTGCTATTTAACTAGACTAATATTTTTCAAGTTTTGAGCTAGAAAGAGCGATTGACTCCCAAAAACCAAGAAAGAGTCGTGGCTCGGATGGGATGCCTGCAAAAGTTTTCCAACACTTCAAACAAATGATCAATGTTCCCCTCATATTAATTTGGGAAGAAACATGTAAATTCCAAGTACTCCCCAATTGTCTAAATCAAGGATTATTTAAGCCTATACACAAAAGAGGCAACGAGATAATCCCTCACAGGACAAGCGAGAGGCTATGAGGATAAATAGCAGGGCAAGAAACAAGGTTTTTCCTCACTCTATCGCTATTCAAATAGACTAGTATTTTTCTAGTTTTGAACTAGAAAGAGCGATCGTCGACTCCCATAAAAGAAGAAAGAGTTCTGGCTTGGATGCGGTGCCTGCAAAAATTTTCCAACACTTCAACCAAAAGATCATTGTTCCCCTCATATTAGTTTGGGAAGAAGCATTTAAATTCCAAGTACTCCCTAATTGTCCAAATCAAGGAGTCGTTAAGCCTATACAAAAAAGAGGGGAGAAGGAGGTTCTCTCTAATTGGAGACCAATCTCTATGTTGTGCACTGCTTACAAAACATATGCAAATGTCAATTTGGTCTTCAAACTCTCAGATTGAGCTTCACTCATGGAATAGGACTGAACAAAAAGGCTTCATAAAGGGAAGGTGTATTCTAGATGCCATTATTTCCCTCTAGGAAGAAGTGGAGTTTGTACAAGGCTCTAGACAAGATTTATTATTTTCTTAAGTAGATTTTGATAAAGCCTCTGATAGGCTTGAATGGGACTTCACTCTCTTGTCACTTCAGAATATAGTAGGTGGGAAACAATTCATCCACTTTGCGTCAACTCAATTTGGTAATGCTCACAGCAGAGTCAATGTGAATGGGATCTTATTTAATCCCTTCCTTTTCAGAAGTTCCATTAGACAAGGCCCCCCGTTGGCCCCACTCTTGTTTACCATAGCAGTAGGTGATGACCTGGGTTGGTTAACTCAAGAACAAATAGATTGCGGGCTCCCTCAAGGTATTAAACTTCCCAAGGATCAAGGACAAGTGTGCCTCCAACAACTTGTTGATGACACTAATGGATGGATTCTCAACAACAAAGAGTGCATTAGATCTTTTGGTGGTGCCTCAATACCATTTGTTTAGCTTTGGGCTCAAGGGTGAACCATAGAAAAACTAGCATTAAAACTTCATATTCCCCTTCCCCTCACCACTTACTTAAGTTGTCAAGTCATTGAGAATGGACAACTTTTCATATCCCTAGGGGTATCTATAGGGTTTGGAATAATCCTCAAAAGATGGGATTGGGTTTTGGCAAATTAGTGTAAAGTCTAAAAAGTGGCAGGGTAAGCAATTATTGATGGGGTTGATAGAGTTGTGGCATTGATATCCTTAGTGATATAGTTCCTCTCATGTTGGAGACCATCCCAAGTTGCTCTTGTCAAATTGTCTTCTTTGTCTAGAAGTTTTTGATGGTTAGCAAGGCTCCTTTGAATTGTTAAAGATTCCCAAACTAAGTTAGGAGATTTGTTGCCTCCCAAAATCTATAGAAGGGTTGGGCATCATCAATATCCTTGCCATGGC
>JAWWVC010000118.1:0-11663 GCA_033807815.1 Rumohra adiantiformis | reverse complement strand
ATACCGATTTCCACCTTGAAGTAGTACAAAGATGCTTTTTCATGGAGCTACAAGGACCTCAAGGGCGTGGATTCCGGCCATATGCCAGCACATTATATGGATGAAAGACAATGCAAAACCACAAAAACTTAAACCTTACACATACAAATAATTTTGGCCAAAAAATCAAGGAGGAGATAGACAAGCTTTTGGAGGCTGAGTTTATCTCTAATATTGAGCATATAGAATAGGTATTGCCAATTGTGGTGGTCCCTAAGAAAAATGGAAAATTTTGGGTGTGCAAAAACCTTAAACAAATGAACGTTGCAATTGTGAGAGACAACTACCCCCTCCCTATTATTACAGATCATGTTTTAGAGAGAGTAGCGGCAGTCAAAAAAGCGTATAGTTTTCTAGACAGATTTCTAGGCTACAATCAAGTGTCAATAGCACAGAGTGATCAACCCAAGTTTTTAACGTATTGAGGGATATTTTCTTATTGTGTCATGCCATTTAGCTTGACCAATGCACCTACTACATTCTAGCATTTAATGGGCCATGCTTTTAAAGCGTACTTAAGATACTTCCTTGAGATTTTCATGGATAATCTTTGCATACGTTGATAGAGCAAGAGGGACACATTGAGAGTCTCAAAAAGGTGCTTGAATTCTTTCAAATATACTGCATTAGTCTAGATCCTAAAAAGTGAAAACTCATGGTATGTCAAGGTAAACTTTTGAAGCATTATGTGTCCAAAAATGGTAATTCTACGGACATGGACAAGATTAGCGTAATTGTTGATCTAGTTGGTTTGATTGATCCTAAAGGAGTGCAAATTTTCATGGGCCATTGTGGATATTATTGATGTTTCATTTTTATGTAGCAATTGCACGCCCATTGTATGCTTTACTGGTGGTCTTTGAATGGACAGAGGAATGTGACATAGCTTTCAAAAAGCTCAAAAAGGCCTTAGTCATAGCTTTTATAATTGAGGCTCTAGATTGGGGCAAGAAGTTCCATATTCATATTGATGCGTCTAATTTTGCCATTGGCTACACTCGCTCAATCAGTGGGTGAGCACAAAATGGATTTTCCAATCTTATATGCCAGCCGACAACTCAATGCAGCTGAGAAGAAGTACACAACAAACAAGAAAGAAGGATTAACAATGGTTTGCGTAGTCAAGAAGTTTTGCCATTACCTTTTGGAAAAACACTTTGTATTTTACGTTGACCATCAAGCTCTCCTCTACCTTGTTAACAAACCTTGCTCTATAGGACGTATAATAAGATGGTTTGTTGCACTTTTGGAGTTTGACTTCACTGTAGTGGTAAAGAAAGGATCCACTCATCAACAAGCAGATCACATGAGTAGAATCTTTGCTCCAAAAGCACCAAAGGAAGTAGACAATGACCTGCCTGATGCAGCTCTATTTAACATAGAGTATGTACACCGCTAGAGTGAGCGCATTGCTGTATTTTTTTCTATTGCCACAAATGAAGACCATGAGACAAACCTCATGTCTCATGTGGATTTCTTGGAATCTTGCCAAAGGTTTCAATTAATTTTGGACAACTATACTGTCTGGGAAGAGATGGAGTTTTATGCTTAGTTGTTAACCCAGAGGAGTATGTTGATTTGGTGGTGGCTAAAGCTCATGCTAGCATTTTAGGCTAGCATTTCTCAAAAAGAGGCACATTGATTAGAGTGTTGTGCAGTGGTCATTGGTGGTGACCGAGCATGCACCTTTACGTCTCTATTTATGTAGCAAAGGAGTGCCTTGACTACAAAAGAAAATCTATTTATCCACACTCAACCATATATCATTAAGTAAATCCAAGTCCATCTTGGAGCACAAACATTGTGTCTTATCTCACAAAAAGAGGAATGAGTGATGATGTGCCAAAGCATCAACAACAAAAAATGGAGATTGAGACTCAGTAGTACACTTTGCTAGGAGGTCAACTCTACCATCGAGGCAAAGATGGCCAACTGCGTTTGTGTGTTTCAGATAAGGAGTACATTCCTATTCTATAATAAGCACATGTAGGTGTAGGAAGTGGACATTTAAAAGCAAAAATAACAACCAAAATTATCGTATGGTCTTTCTTGTGGTTGCCAACACTCTATCACAAATCAAAAGAGTTTGTAAGATGTTGTGAATTTTTCCACCGCACAAAGGTACCTACTTTGTTTGAGGAAATTCCTCCTAGGACAATCATGAGCAAGCACAAGAGCATTTGCAAAATGGGGATTGGACTTTTTTGGGCCAATCAAACCACCTACCAAAGGAAATCATGTAGAATATATCTTGGTAGCAATGGATTATCTTACCAAGTGGGTTGAATCCAAAGCTCCGATTAAAAATGATCCCCACACCACGGCCAAATTTGTTTATGAATATGTAACACACACTACGGATTACCCATAGAGATGGTGGTTGGTGACCAAGGAAAGCATTTCATAAATGAAGTGATTAAATTTATGCTTGGAGAGTTTATGGTGATTCACCACAAATCAACTACATATCATTTGCAAGCCAATGGGTAGGCTAAAAGCATAAATAAGGTACTTTGCAATGCCTTGACAAAGGTTGTAGAGGCATCTCATAGTAATTGGGAACAAAAGTTACACAGTGTGATCAAGGTATATTGCAAGGCTTATAAAACATTGATCGGTACAACTCTGTATGACCTTGTTTTTAGGCTAAATGCAATACTTCCAATCAACTTTCTCATTCCAATAGTATGGGTAGCCACAACTCTAAGATGGACTAGACATAAGTTCTCATGCCGAATAGACAAGCTTGAGAAGCGGGACAAACAACAAAGAAATGTAGTCATAGGCGCATGTATGAGAAAAAGAGGTGACAAAAATGCCAGCATGACAAGAATGTGTGCACAAAAGAGTTTCAAAAATGAGACTTGATGCTAGTTTACACATTGAAGAAAAACAAATGCAAAGTGAAGATGTGCATATTAGGTCCATACATTATCAATGAAATGACTACGGGAGGAGCTATTGAATTATAACCTTTTGAAAGAGAACCCATAGCCAATTTCATTAATGGTAGCTGTTTGAAACGCTGCAATAAATCGATAACTTAGGAAATGCTTGAGAAAATGCATGCACCTCATAGTGGCAAGAAACTAGCAGAGCTAAAGTTGAAGGACTCAACTTAAGCAGAAGAGAAGGAAAGAGCTGCATAAGAAAAGTCTTGCCGGCTACAAATCTCTACTCTATTGGCAACTACAAAAGATGAGGATGGGCAAGTACTTCCCATGCTTCTTAAATAGGTCTCACAAAGACAAATAACTTCTGCATCACAATCCTCAACACAAGAGTGGATGTAAACATTATGTCTAAAAAGTCTGTCAAAAGCTAAGTGATGTACCAAAATTAGAAACCTCATGCATATTAGTAGCTTTCTTGCATCAAAATGTCACCTACAAAGCAATAGTCTCCGTCAAGATACATATTAAAGGACAGCACAAAAACTGTCAATTTTATGTGATGGATGCAGATTTGAGCGCACATGAACTCATTCTTGGAAGAGAATGGATGAGAGAGCATAGATGCTCATCTGATTGGGACACTTGTGTCATTACTGTGAAGTTTGCCAATGCCAATTACCATTTTTGGTCCACTGCAACGGTCCGCTGCAATAAAGTTCAAACTAGAAGATATTGCAATCATTCCAACCAACAGAGAAAGAAGACAACCAAAACAATAGCCAAAGCGTCAACAATAGCACTTGCAAACTCAAAAAATATGGGATCCAAAAGCACTGCTATAGGCACAGGGATACTATGAAGGTCAAGGAAGGATTTGAATTCCTAAGGCAAAACAAATGCCAAAGGAAATAGGGAGAATAGGGTCTCAACAAATGCTACTTCCCCCTCCTACAACAACTAATAAAGTTGTGAAGCAATGGCAACCCAAAGTCACCACATCAACATCGCTTCTAGCAGCAAAACCTCATGTACCCCATCCACAAGCTAAAGGCAAAACCCTAGTGCAAAAGAGATGAGTAACAAAGAATAAAATCAACAACCATATTGAACCTCAACTCAATCAAGCCTTGTGCTCACAATCAAGTCTGACATGGATTGGCAACCAAAGAAAAACACGGTAGGGCCAATAACGGAAGTCTCAAAGGGCAAACCCACATCTCCCATGCTTCCCATCTCTGCATTTCCAATAGGCATGGAGCATGACACCCAAAAGACAACTTGTCAAAAGTTGAAGGCAAAGGTGGAGAAACTACCAATTCCAAGTAATGCTTTAGCGCCAATATTTGTAGCAGTTCTTGCAACACATTCACCACCAAACAAACCAACACGACCCATGGAGAAGCTGAGAGAAGTATGGCATAGTTGGGCAAGATTGCCACAACAAAACCAAGTAGCTAACATACTAAGCAGCTAGCAAAAGAGTCTAGAGTAAGGCATTTTGGGCCAAAGTGTGCTTGGATTTTAGTACCAATGCTTCACGTCATATCTGCCACTGGACTACTTGTACATATTTCTATTTTTCCTTTTACTTTTGTGTGGTTAATGTCTGCGCTGGGAAGTGTGACTACTATGTGTGTCACTTATGTCGCACAAGTATGCATGAGAGTCAAAGTCTACTAATCTAAATGACAAATGAACAAGGAGAGTCCGCCACTCACGCACAAGTGCACAAGCAGCTAAAAGCAAAACCTCTCAATGAAAACCCTCTTGGAATTGATGCAATGGATTGAGCATTTCCAAGTGTTCAACTAGCTACATTACTTTCTAGGAGCACCCATCACATTAATTTTTTTGCATAACATTGGTTTGCATATGCATATTCTTTCAAATGAGCATGCTAGGAATTCCACATCTCAGACTATGCATTAGGCAACTTTCTTACCTTAACACCCATGCACAACAAACACTTGCTGAAATTGCCTTGGCATGAATAGCCAATTGACCGTCCTTGCATTAGCTAATGGACCATTTATGATGGTTTGTACGCTATGCCAGAAAATCTATCACCATTCAACAAGGCAACAACCATGCCAAGCATTGTGCATCACTTCAATGTTGTATACTTTATCAATGGGATGCAAAAACTCTAAGGGTACTTACATCTCCCTCACAACTTCAAAAAAAAAAGAGAGAGAGAGAAAAAAACTTGCTACTTGCACTTGCACCACTTCTTACCAATGACACATTTGAGATAGGGGAGAACTATCCAAAAGTATTCAACGTATAGCTTTGCAACAACCACAAATTTCTTATCACCGACTGCAAGTCACCACCTACCTATTGATGATCTAGGAGTAGAATCCTCTTAGATAAGGGGGGGCATCCCCAAGGGCAAATCTTATCAGGACGTCATTCAGCAGGGAAGATTATGATTGGCTGAGATGATAATGAAGACTACAAGAAAGAGTTTGGTGGGTTCTTTTCCAATCAATGAGCCATCATCCACAACCAGCATAAAAAACATCATGAGCATTTTTCTCTTGCTAGATGCAAGGCTCCACTAGCCTACATCAATTGGTGTGGCATCAGTGGTAGCTATAGATCAGGTCAACCCTAAATAGGTTTGGCAATAGACAGTAGGAAGAGGACGCTTGAACAGCATTGATAAAAGATGGATATGGCATACCAACATCTTGTTGGCCCAATAGAGTCTAGGTACAAAATGATAACATCAAAATGCCTATAGGTGCAGCGTGAGTGGCAACTATTGGTCACAAAGCCCTCAACAAGCTGGCATCAGATAATGGGAGGAGTGTAGAGCATGCTAGAATAGAGAATGATAAAGATCTATCATCAAATGGAACCAATAGCAATTATCATCATTCTAGCGCCAAAGGCCAAAGCACACAAAGAAGATGTGCTCAAATTTAGAGCACAGACCTAAGGTTTTGAGAAAGGATTAAGACAAAAAAAGAGCTTGGCACCAACCAAAGCCCAAGTCTAAACAAATAGAGCATATATCTATGAAGTAAAATGGGGAAAAGGCAAAGAAAACATCTTTGAAATCAAAGTAATCCATTTCATGGAATTAAGGTCATTCTAGCCCTCCCAAGCAAGAAACAAACCTTTGCAAGGACGCTCAGGTCTAGATAGGGGGGAGAAAGTGGCAGAAGTACGCTAAGTGGTGATCATTCTCAAGCATAAGTCAAGCAAGCACAGCTTGAACATAGAAAATTTGCCACAGACATGTCAAGAAAAAAGCCAAAAAGAGCAATTCTAGAGCACATTGTGGCAAAGAAATTATCCGGCAAGGTCAAAAATTAAAAATTTTCAACTAAGTTTTGCTTTGAAACTGGATAACACTAAGGAAATAATGGCCAACAAAGATGGAAAATGGGGAAATTTAGCACAATGCAAAGCTTGCAAGGACCATAACGCACAAACTAAGAAGGAAAAAGCTAAACTAGGGGTACCAAAGTGTCAAGCTAAGTCAACACATGAAGAATATTTGATCAGCGCATCTCGGGTTACTCCATTGCTTTGCAAGTAAGCAATGGAGTGAAATAGCACTCAACTCAAGGGTCCAATGCAAAATGTGAGCATTGAGAAATGATCAGCAGGCCAAGGGTGCCAATAACAAAGGTGTTTGTACAAATAAAATTACTAAACTCCAAAAGAAGATTCATTGTTTTGGATACTAAAGATCAAGAAGAGACTTGCAAACAACGGAAGCTGCATAGAACCTTGCGGTGGATCCATGTTCCACACTAGCTGTTGGCAGGTTTTTCTAAATAGTAGATATTTAACAAGATCAAGGCAATGGAAAGGAGGGTCTTGGGGCTAATCAAAGGAATAATGCAAGGACAAGGACAAAGGGAAAGACAAGGACAAGGGCACCTACCAGCGGATCCACCACCACCCCCTTCCTAATAAGTAGAGCAGTAGCCAGCACACAGAATGATGGGCTTGGGAAGACCAACCTCATCACAAATGGATGAAAGAGGTCTTGTACAACACCAACGATAGCACCAAGGGCCACACGTACAAAGAAAAAGCATTGGGCCAAGACCATCCTTAGGTAGCAATGATGACCAGTCTTCACACCACCAAGACCACTATGAGCATGCCAAGGATGGACATGCAATAGATAGGGGGGACTATTTCAAGAGAAATAGTCTAGCAACAAAAATAGTGGCATAAACGCTGGGTCAAAAAATAGAGCAAAATTTTTACGGGAAATCACAAGAAGGCCTTGTCAATGGAAATTTATTTTATTTTTTAAAAACCCATAAATAAAAGCTCCAAAGTGCAATGTGTAAGTAGGAGAGAGTGGAAAGCAAGCTCACCACAAGTTCCAAGTTGTAAAAAAGAGGGGAAAGCTTAGTTTTTAGTCAATTCTTAGTAGTTTTCGTGTGAGCTTAGCAAAACCCTAAGTTTTTTGCTATAAGTTGAAAGCGCTCAAAGAAAAGAGGGTTCTTTAGTCATTTTGCAAGAGCTCTCCTCTCTAGCTCCCAAGCTCTCTAAGCTTTTTCTCTCTCCATTGTAATCAATTTCATGGTTATGAATGAGTAAGAAAGGATTCTTCTCCTCTCTCTCTCTCTCTCTCTCTCTCTCTCTCTCTCTCTCTCTCTCTCTCTCTCATGCTAATGTATGTTATGTGCTTGCATGTTTATGTTGGATTAAGCATTACTTATGTATGATTATGTGTGTTCATTCTAGCTTTAAACTCCATGTTCTTGATTGTGTTTGTGATGCTAACATTGAGTTAATCCTTGCACTAGGAAGGTAGGAATGGTTGTTTTGTGCTTTATTGTTTATTAAGCTTGAACTAATCAAGATATTTGAATCTCATTATTGTCTGAACTATGGTCTAAATAATATCTTTTGTGTAGACATTGAACATTGTGTAGGAGGGATTGGGGGCAATGAGAGATGGATTCTCAAGCCATATGTGAGAAGCTATGAGTCTAAGCAAGTGTTAGAGCGTGTAGTTCTAAGAGAGTGAGTAAACAAGATCCACCATAGCTTGCATTACTAAAGGTTTTTAAGTGAGTGAGGGTGGGATTGAGTACTTGCAAAGTATCCAAAGGCCTATCCTACTGTTAAGCTAGAGACTACCTTGTTTGATGCACGAGGTGACCTCTATGAGCTAGCCGGGTTAAGCTTCCTAGCTCACAACACCTTGTGAGAGCTTGGTAGTTTGTTGGGTAGAGCCACTATGCAAGTGACTCCCCACAATGCTCCTCTAGGATGATCCTTAACTATTGCTCCTCACTCAATACCCTTGCTAGCAGTGGATTGCGAGTTGCTATCAATGGAGAAAGCCTTCATTAGGATAATTTTGAGGTCATTTTTTGCCTTTTAAGGTTTGACTAGCATATTCCCTCAAAAAATGGGCGCACAATAAAGTTTTTGCAAATGATTTCCAAATTTGTCAAACTTTGCATATCTAGAATGTACCCTTCAAGAGCTTTTCATTGATATATAGCATGATGGGGTTTCAAGATTGGACAACACAAGATTCCCTAAATACTCTTTTATGCCCCCAAAAGGTTCCGTTACAAATTCTTTTTGAGACATCAAAGACTCTTTAGGGAATATTAGGGTGTCCAATCTTTGGAATCCCATCATACTATATATCATCAAAAAGCTCTTAAAGAGTACATTTTAAATATGCAAATTCCAACTAGTTTGGAAATCGTTTGCAAAAATTTTACTATGCGCCCAACTTTTGAGGAAATCTTTTGGTCAAACTTTCGTACAAGGCAAAAAAAAGACCTCAAAATTTCCCTAATAACTATGGATGCATTCACGTTCACATCAATTATATTGGGTAGGCAATGGAAAATCAAATTGGGTGTCTAGTTTGTGTTTTCTCCACCATGTTGATTATCTTCATTGTGTAAGGGGTTACCCATCTACTCTAGGTGCTTTTCTAACATGCATGCAGTTTTGCAAATGCCTCCAAACTTTCAATGGCCTTCATCAACAAAACGAGTATGCTAAATTGGTTTGACCAAATTTCTCAATCTTGCGAGTGTTTGCTTAGTTCTTGCCATCCATGCAAAAGAACAAGAGATTGAGCTTTAAAATGGACTTATGAAGTTATTTTTAAAAGCTATATTATAAAGTTTTTTTTTAATTACAAGACAATAAAAATTATCACTTTTTTTAAAATTTTTAATAAGGTTAGTGTTACACGTGGTTGCCCACCTAAAGTGTGATGGGGTGGCGGTTTGGCATCACACCACCTCTTGCCCATGTCAAGTAAATAAAAAAGGGTTTTCCCTACCATATCCCGGCCATTGTCCTAGTGGTAAGAAAGTGAAGAGGGACCATGTCATGTGAGTCTGATATCCATACCATCATTTAAAGCCTAACACACATGCTCTTTTATGCCTTTGGTTGGCCTCAACCCCTCGGCCATATGTTTTGATATCTTGACCACTGTGAGGTGTAAAGTGACGCCCACCCATTTGATGCTTGGAAGATTCACATTCCTTTACAAATTTTTATAGATTTGATTGATCACGACAAAAAAGACAAAACAAAAATTGAAAATTTCATTATGTGATGTCACAAAAATATTTTTCATTAAAAAAACAAGGATATAAAAATATGCTTCATTACATCATAGAAGCATTAGAATGCCTAGTAAAAATTACACATGGGATCTGTGGATCCTTGAATGAGTAGAGTTCTTTGCTCTTGTGTGTATGACTCTACCATTGACAACAATACTAAATTTGTCTTTTAAACCATGCTAAAAAACCATGTACTCTCTATAATATCTCAGATGTTGGTTATCCATCATATAGATGGAATGGGTAATGTCTGGTTAAAGCCAAATTTGAAGCTCCACCTCCTATCTAGCTAATGCATTAGAGTCTAAGGGCTCCTAAGCACTACTTATCCACTTCCAAAAATATCATTATGAGATTTTGCCTTGCATAGTGTTATCATGTAACCATGTTCTCACAGACAACCCAGCATTGGATGAGGTCTCCTTGGTGACACACCTCTTTAGTGGCCCAAACACTTGCCAAAAACATGTCAAAATCCCCTTTGCCTTTTGAAATCCACATAGCTGGGGCATGGTGCAAAGTAGCACTAGAGTAAACTCAAACAAAAACATGGATTGTCACAAACCAAGAGAGAGTTGCCCTATGTGAACCATATGAATACTTCATTGAAGAGTGCTCATCCAAATGAAACCTTTGTCAAAATAAATCCATAGTAGCAATGTCAAGAATTGTCCATTTGGGGATGTCTAGGATGGAAAGGGTATTGGAAGGCCCCCCCAACCATTTTTTTTTGGAACAATGTAAGCTGCATTGTAGAAAAAAAATCCTCAACGTGCAAGTTGTGATCCAATGACCCTAGAATGGACAAGCTTTCCTATGTCAAAATGCACTGATTTAAAAAACCTTGTGAAAAAATCCAAGGGCTACCATTCAATGCAATTTGAAGGAAACTTACATCTACAACACACGTGCCAAAAGCCAAACCGCCCTCTTACACATCTTGAATGAAGCTTAATCAAACTTTCTCCTACCCTTCCCATTATTTGAGAACTATAAAATTGAAGTGAAGCAAGAAAGAGCCTATAGTTAGCTTCAAATCAACAAGGCTCATTGTCAAGAAGCTTAAATAATTGTGGTGTGTAGACATGTTGAACCTTATCAAGTTGCCTTCCATCCTTTACTACCTTAAACTATAAAATTCTACCTTTCCAATTATGGATAAAAGCTGCTACATGTATTTGAGAAAGTTTATGGGCTTCTTTCATGCTCGGTTGCAATGCCACCAACATATAATGTCAAAGTTCTATTGCAATCCATTGGCCTTCATTGTCTTGGATATTGTTGGTGCTCATTGTTTCAATAGCAGCATGAGGCTTTTGCAAACCACTCATTTCCACTAGAGGATAGAAATGTGTGGTGTATGTAAAGAGAAAGAGAGGGCCTATTCTAACATTAAAGGTTGAAGCACTATAGGACGCTGCGAGGGTGGAGATAGAGAAAAATATCCTAGATCTAAGAATATTATCCATGGAGGGGGAGCGTATATGATCTCTCCATAGCTACAATGGATATGATGCCTTCCTAGAGAGGTAAGATGTGTTGAAAGTAGTTACGCTAAAGTGCTCACATTATCCCACATGCCAAAGCCCAAGTGCTAGGTATATAAAGAGGCCATCTCAAGAAAGTAATATCACATTATCAATCAAGGTTGTTCAAGAATTTGGTGCAAGTAAGCTCTCATTGGCTCACCCATCTATCTATTTTCAATTCTTGTTCATATTGTTGTGCATTGTTTAATGGAGCTCCATCCACCATAGCCAAGTGGATCCATGATTTTATAACATGGTATAATAGCTTGGTAAGCTTGGCCATGGTAGATGTGAACTTTGAGCGGATGTTCATGTTTAGTAAAATGCCTTGAGAAGCTACCTCACAATGAAGGTGGTACTCTTGTCATGAGACTATTGATAGAACATTATTCAAGTCATTTAGAAGGTCTTTGAGCTATTGTCTTTCCTGTGTAGAACTTTGCAAATGCTTTCATTATCATCAATCACTTATCTTGCCATATTACATGATGCATTAGTATCCTTTTCTTTAATTACCAATATCTTGCAAACGCCACTGAGTTATTGAGAGAGACAGAGACAGAGACAGAGACATATATATATATATATATATATATATAGAGAGAGAGAGAGAGAGA
>JAWWVC010000117.1:0-11857 GCA_033807815.1 Rumohra adiantiformis | reverse complement strand
ACACACACACACACACACACACACACACACACACACACACACACACACACACATATATGCATATACATGCATGTGTTCGTGTGTACGTATAAATTTATCTATGCACACACACACACACACACACACACACACACAAGACATTCCTAAACACATCAAACATGTATGTATTTGTATACACATACAAATACATGGACATCATTCACTTTTGAAAAATACAATGGGTTAAAGGATAGTGGTATGTACATAAACATACATGTGCACATATAAATGTGTGTCTATATGGAAAAAGAAATGGATGTATGTGTGTGAGTATTTTGCGCCTAAAGTCTTGATTGCATGTGTGTGTGTGAGTACATGTGCACATTCATGGGTTCTCACATGTGTGTTAGGGAGCCAAAGTGCATGTATACACACACATAGGGCATTCAAACATGTGTTTGTGCTTATGTACATGTATTTTGACACATGTGTAGGATGATAAGGGCTTTATTTTACATGTATGTGAGAATGTGCATGCATATGTGTATACATGTACATATGCATGCATGTGTGTGCATGTGCATGTGCATGCTCATTCTCATGTGTGTATGTGTAAGCTAGTGTGTATACATGCATATTCTTGCAAGCATTGCTATTGTATGCATCTTTACTTGTACATGCCAATGTGTACAAATGTGTGTGTTAGTGCATGTGCTCATGTCCACTAAGGTTTGCATATGTGTGCACACACTTGTATGGATATGCATGGCTATACAAGTATATATGTGTGTGCTTCATACAAGGGAGAATGTACATAAATGTGTGTGTATGTGTGTATACATATGCATATGTAAATGCTCTATATGTGTGGATATATGTGTGTGCTCATGCACACTAATGTTGTGTATGTACATATCTTTGTGTGTGTGAGTATATGTGTGAATGCATGCATTACAAATATGCACATTGCAATGTGAAAATGCACATACATGCACTTATGTGGGTGTATGCAGACATGTGTGCAGTTGTGCCCACATGTGCAAGTTATTTCTTACTTGTACTTGTGCTCATGTTAATACAGATGTGCACATAACATTAGGGGAGTTTTGGGGTCTCAAGCTGGCACTCTAAGGAAATCCACGTCACAATATTCTCAAAAAGTTGGATGTCCAATTAAATTTTTGAAAACAAGCTCCAAATTTGTCAGACTTTATAGATTTAAAGTCTACTCATCAAGAGCTTTCCTGTGATATATGGGTTGATAAGGTTTGGAAGTGGAACAAGGAAGATATACAAAAGATTCCATTTAGCCCAAGGAATATTATTGTAATGGAATCTGGGCCAAAATGGATTCTTACCATTTGGCCCAAGGAATATTATTGTAATGGAATATTTTATATAACTTCCTTGTTCCACTTCCAAACCCTATCAACCCATATGTCATAAATCTCTTGATGAGTTGAATCTGAATCTACAAAGTCCAAAAAGTTTGGAGCTTGTTTGCAAAAGCATTACTAGATGCCTAGATTTTTGGGAATATTGTGACATGGATTTCCTTAAAGGGCCATCTTGAGACCTAGATAATCCCCTAATGATGCATGTTTTTGTGCACACAAGTGTGTACATGCGTAGGCAATAAATGCATGTGCATGCATAAGCAATAAATGTGTACGTTAACTTGCACATACCTATATGTGTGGTCATGCCTACATGCATACATGTGTACAAACATGTGTGTAAGTGCATAGGCAATAAATTCATATGGTAACATGGATGTGTGTATATGTGTAGGCATGTTTGCGGGACTTGTCCTTAAATGTGTGTGTGTATGCACATACTCATAAGTACTTGTGTGTGTTTAGGTACACAATTTTATGTGTTTGTGCATTTGTATTGGCACTTACACGTGTGTACATCTATCCATTTTTATGCACCTTCAAATATGCATACATGCACGTTTTTTGGCACATGCGCTTAAATTTATTTATTTTTATGTACTTGTGCACACACATACATACACATGTACCCATATGTGTGCACATGTGCATGTACATGCATGCATACACATGGATGCATGCATAAATGTATGTGCACAATTTGATGTGTGCATGTTTATGTGGGCATGCATACATACATGAATGTGTATGTATACACATGTGTGCATACACACACATGTATATGCATGTATTTTTTTGCACTTGTACACACTCTAAAATCTGCAACAACACCTCTATCTTCTCCATTTTTCATTATTTGGCAGGGTTACTCTTCAGCAAATTATTCTTTTAGGTTTTCTTTCATAAGACATTTACCTTAACCTTGTTGGGATATATTCCCATTACAAAAACCAATCTTCTTCTCCTCCATTTCTAATTTGAAGAGAAAGATTGTCCTCAAGTAGGTGGAAACCCATGGTGTTATTTTTCTTCTCCAAATCTACCTTCAAGAAATCCCTTTTCACATACTTTGAATTGCTACAACTTGCTGTACATTTTTTAATTTTAAAAATGTCCCATTCTTATGCCATTTGATATCTACTTTCTTGCTTCAAGAGTTGTTAGATCATTTGGTCATCTTGGGAAAACAATTTTGGTTAACTTTTGGTTCTTAAGGATAAAATTTCAACAGGCTATTTTATCGTGGAGCATTTTTTTGGTAAGGAATTGTACTTTTAATGTGCTTTTGATTGTTTGGCATGGCATCTCACATCACACATCAGCAATCACCTATGCATGCACAGCTTGTGAGTTTGCATGTACCTTCAAATCCAAATGAACTTATCCATGACTATAATCTAAACTCATGTGCCATTAGCAAGAACATGTGTGCATGAGCCGCATACCACTCATAACCCCCTTAGCATAGATAATGATATCGTAGATCCTTTATACTCAAACATGGATTTGGGCATTGTAGTTAAATAGGTTAAAGATTTGGAAGAGTATCAAAATCACATTCTTGTATTTTACTTGCTATTAAAGAGTCTTTAGGAATTGTATCTACATCCTCACACAGTCATCTAACACCTATGCCCACACCGTCCTATTGCATGTAAAGTGTTGTTACCCAATTTTTTTACCCTCTTATTGCCAATTAAAGGTTAGGGTTTGAGCACATGTCAAAATTCTAATTTATGTGATGGTAATTTTCACAGAGTAAAGCTTTGTTTATGTCAAGATTGAAAGCCTGCCTAACATAAGCCTATAGCATGTATGTGTGCATGGAATCATAAGGGTAGGCATATATCCGTATAAGAATGTGTGTGCACTTGATGGTATGTCTTGTTGTGAAAGCATGTGCAATATCATGTGTGTGCATGGTCATGAAATCACAAAGGTAAATATGTATGGACAAGGCCATGGTACCATGAAATTAGGCAAGACTATGTGTGTGTTCCTAGGCTATGTGTCTTCAAAAGAACATAAGGTACACATATTGCATATATTTTGCTTGTCTATTTTGCAAGCGCAAGATGTCCAAGAAGAGATGAAGACCATGTGTGGAAAATAGCAAGGAAAACTATTTGAACATCCTAACATATTGTATTGACAAGCCAGTAGATGCCATGTGACACTACCACATGAGAGTTAGTAACTGAGTTGAGGGGAAATAGGACCTCACCTCTCTTCTCTCTCTCATGCTCTACATGAGATTTTCCTTGAGAAAAAAATGAAAATTGCAGCATTTTCTTTTAGAATTTGAGTTTTGTACAATTTGTATAAAAATACCCTCACGGATCCATTCCAAGAATTTGAAGCATGGGTCTCTGGGCGCATGTCCTATGAACATGTAATGTTGTACTTGGATTTGTGAAAGTAAATGAAATTTTATACTGCAAGTGGAGCCACTAGAGCTTGGGGCCAATAACAATTTGTTGTAGAAATGTTCTAGCTCTATCTTTGAAACCCTAAGTTTCTTTTGTTGTCCTATTGCACGTGATGATAGTCAAGCATTGCCGTTTGGGTTTTATTGAAGGCCAATTTCAAGGTAAAATTGCTAAGACCACCAACTTCTTCAAGGATGCATTCTTACAATTGTCTACATGCAGCATGCTATGTCTGGAGATGATTCCCAATAGAATATCTCCAAGAAAAAAACATTGGAGGCTGGTGAAAACCAAGAAAAAAAGGTAATCTATGCCACCTCTATCTAGCAAGCCAAAACATTGTGTTTTCCAACATCAATATAGATTCAACTTTACTGGAGGAGTTAGGAGAAAGTGCTAGAAACCCCTCTTCTTATCAAAACCCGCCACCTCAAGCATCTACCCCTTCTCTACCTCCACATTTTACTTTAGTGTTTCCAAGATACATTGGGATTCTTGCTTTTCATAACATGATAAGACATCATGATTTGGGTAAGAATGGTAGGAACAATGAGGTTCCTAATGGTGCTTATGGAGTGGGTGTGGATGAACTACAACAAATCATCCCTTTATGGGCCTTGGAGGTGTTGTGGAGGGTACTAATGTCTCTTTTAAGTTTATGAATAGCACTTTTTCAAATACACACCCCTATGACACTTTGTCACCCATAGGAACACTTAAGCAAATCAAATACAATGGGTCATTGATGAAATTTGCACATTTTATGGAGAGTTTGATAAGAAGAAATCTTTTTTTATTGCTCAACAATTTAACAACGCTTTCTTTAGAGGCATTTTTATGAAGGCCTCAAAGATTTAGAAGGGATATCCTTTTCTAAATTGCCATGCGCTACAATGGTGGTTGGCCAAACTTCATCACCAAATTTCATCAAGATTGGCCCCTACTTTCTAGGTTGATTTCAAAAAACTCTTTTCTCCTATTTGGATTACACCCTCCTTTGAGGTATGTACTTACTGCATGGAGAAGTCTAAGTATGTGTGATTGAGCAACATTGGTGGAGTATACAAAGGAGTCATGGGAAGCACTCTTTCCCATCATATATTTTTGTCCAATTCCATTAGTGTAAGAAATAGAGACATATTTTTGTGGACTACCAAAGGAGATTCAAGACTATTTCATCAAGACACAAGTGCAGAGCATGATTGAGATGATTGAGAGTACACATGTGGGCTATTATTTGATTTTTATAGGACAAATGATTGGATTTATAGGAGGACCCACTTATAAGATAGATTTTACACCTAAATATGAAGCAAAAGGAATCTCAAACAAGTAAAGAAAGGAATATTTAACTCTCACCCAACATAGGCTTGCAAAGAGAAGGAATTCATGGTGCCTAAATAATGCTTCTATTGTGGTAAAGTGGGGCACTATTTTTATCAGTGTCCCAAAAAAAACACAAAAACCTTAGATTCAAATGAGAAATCTAAAAGATAGGATGGGTCAAAGAATAAGAAATTCAACACTACTAGAGGATTAGTACCATATATGATTGTTGAGTGAGCAGAGAGGAGATGAGTTTTTGGATTTATGTTGAGCATTGAGAAATATAAGAGATCGTACGACTCTCATATTTTTTGAATCTAGAAAAAAGTTAGATTTTATATCATCCAAAACTTACTCTGTAAGTGAGAATATAAACTAGATATATGGGTTCCATATATGAATTAAGTCTAGTTTCTCCAGGACATTCTATTGATGTCACACCAACCATCCACACGCTATGACTTCATGTTTAGGATTATGTGGATTCAAAGGAATTTTATATTATGTCTCTTGAAGGTTGTGATGTCCTTCTTGGGATGACATGGTTTCATAGATTTTGGGTTATAGCCAATATGTACAACAAGAAGATAGCTTTAACTCACAAAGGAAAGAGCTTCATTTTGGATGTAGAACTCAAAGGGGTGTTAATCCTAATTTTATTAATTTTAGCCATTTATAAGGTAATGAAGAATCACAGTTTTTCATACTTGATATCTACTAGTAGGGAAAGAAAAGATACAAATGACTCTACCCTAGGAGAGTTAGACAGCGAGAGACTAGAGTTTCTACATCAATATAAAGACTTTTTCTCCAAGGATCTTCCAAGAACACTTCTACTATACCACATGAAGGATCATGCTATCATGAAGATTCCTGCCACTTTTTCTCCTATATAATCAGCCACCGTATCAACAACTAAGTGTGGCACAATAACAAGAGATTATGAGCCAAGTTGAAGCCTTATTGGAGAAGGGGTGGATATAAATAAGCTCAGCTCCTTATTGTTTTTCCGTTCTCATAATTCAAAAGAAAGCTCGTTCTTGGAGGATGTGTGTGGGCTACAAAAGAGCACTCATTAAGAGTACCATTAAGCAAAATTTCCAATCCCTAGAATTGATGATATGCAGATAAGTTGTATGGATCCACTTTCTTTAGCATATTAGATTTAAAAAATGGTTATCATCAAATTTGGATCTAGCAAGAAGATGTCTACAAGATAGCTTTCAACAAAAAAAATTGGATTATATGAGTTCTTGGTTATGCCTTCTTTTGTTGGAGAAGACCTTTTTTCCACATCAAACGTTTTTTGGTACCTTTTTTTGATGACATGCTTATTTTCTCAAAGATGGAGACTGAACATAAAGAGAATTTGGCAATTGTATTTGAAGAACTAGGATGAAACAAGCTGGGTGTCAATGGAAGAAAATAAAAATCTTCATTGGAGAGATCCATTTTCTTTGGCATATAGTGTCTAAAGATGGAGTTTAGATGGATTCAACAAAGATAGAAGAAATCCTCAAATTGGCCAAAATTAAGAACAATATATGATGTTTGGATCTTTTTAGGACTATAATCTTATTATCAGTGGCTTGTTAGAGTTTTGTAGATATCTCTTTGCCATTTCTTGCACTAAAAAATGAACAATATCAGTTTTGATGGTTAGAAAGAGAAAATAAAGCTTTTGCTTTGGTACCAAACTAGCTTTCTTCAAGAATCTATTTTGATTCTTCCATAGTTGAACAACCTTTTATAGAGCAATTTGATACATGTGGAAGTAGAATTGGATCCATAATCATGCAAAAAACACATGTGTTTGTCTATGAGAATCAAATTCTTTTCCTAGCAGAGAAGAACTTGTAGATATAGGAGAAGGAGCTATTGGAAGTGATTGATGCTTTGTCTACTTGGAAACAATATCTACTTGGTGCCAACTGCATTATCCACACAAATCATCAAACACTTAGATATTTAATCACTAAGACTAAGCTCTCAAAGAAGCACATGACATGGGAGATTTTTTTGTCTGTGTTCCACTTTCAATTAGTACATGTGGATGGCCAATAGAATGTGGTGGGTAGATGCGTGGTCTAGGAGGCCAAAAGTATCTACAAAATAGTGTTTATTGTTCTTCATGATGAGATTGATCAGATGCAGAAGAATGATGCTCAAGATGAGGAATTTTGCAAGCTATTTTATACTCTTACTACTAATGGAGAGAAACATAATTTTACACTCTTACAGATGAATTTTTATTGATGCATGAAAAGCATTGTGTTACCAAGCTCATGAGAACAAAGGTTTTGACACAGAATCATGCTTGACCCTACTTTGTCTATCAAGTTATTGTGCTATAGTCAAACACCTAAAAGCCTTCTTCTATTGGCCTAGCTTGACAAAATATACAAACATTTTTGTTTGAAACTGTATTATATGCCAACTGATGAAGTATGATTGCCAAAATACACTAGAACTACTTTAACCTTTGCCTATTTACAGATAGTCCTTGGGATAGTATAGATATGGATTTCGTTTTTGATCTTCCTTGAACTCGTTCAAGGAATAGTGGCATTTGGACTACTGTGGATAGATTTGGCAAACAAGCACAATGTTTACATGTTTGGAAAAAGATAAACGGATAGCGTATGGTGAAATCATTAATGAGATGAACATATTCAAGTACCATGGGATGTCAAGCTCTATTGCTGGTGATAGAGATTTACAGTGACTAGTTTATTATGGAGAGCATTGTTTGAGAGAATGAACACTACCCTAAAGTTCTCATATTATTGTCACCCTTAAATAGATAGAAAGATAGAGATAGCAAACTCTAAATTTTTGGATCTTGTGCAATGTTATCTCTTATCAAAACCTACCAGAGACATATTCTTTTGTGCAATGTGAACTCTTGTTATTGTGGCATAATAGCAAAATGGCAAGAGCCATGATGAAAGAAAAATATAACCCATTTGAAGTAGTTGATTTAAATTAGCCCTTGGCCTAATCATACATTATAATCATTTATATACTCCCCCAATGACTAAACTTTCAATACTTTATGTAAGTTTGCCCTTGGTCTAAATCATATATCACATAAATTTATGGTATTCATATCTATTTTTCCCCAATGGCTAGATTTTGAAAAAACCATGTGATTTTTTTGTTTCTTTTTTTGATTAAATGACAAAAGCAAAGAACTTGTTTTTTGAACCTACCTGATTGCCAAAGCCAACCCCGATTCTAAGTATGATGTGCCCAAAAATTAGCATAGAAAATGCTATGTTGCGGCTTTGTTTAATGCTTCCAGAAGCAATGTTGAGGGCAACGCCTACAAGGTAAAAGATGCTGGAGAGAGTGATAGTCATCTTGCGGCCCCTTTTCCTACTTACATATGCTGCGAAGAAAGTAGCCACCATGGCTACTAAGTAAAGAGAGGAAGTGAAAAGCTGTAACCTTTGATCGCTTAACATACAATAGAGATGAGGTTGTGTTGTTCTAGTCATATCTTTATGTTGGCTTATGCGTTGGCATGAAAAGTTTTTGCTTTCAGGTTGCTTCTTTATCTTTTTTTCCCATTCCCATGGAAAGAATAGGCGTAAAAAGTCATCCATCACTATCACCCCTCCTGAAAAAACCATACACAAGAATGAAATGTTTATCTCACTAAAAAATCGGAGACATGTAGATAAAATAGAGTTCAGTTCACTTGATTTATGAATTTCTCAAGGGATTTATTTGTTTGTGTCATCTCAAGAAATAAAACCTTACCCACATAATACATATTGTAAAACACTCTCTCTCAAATACTTCAAATGTTGGGTTGGTCTATATACATATATGATTTATATTAACCATGTAGGTTAAATGTCCAAAAACTCACAAAATCATGAATGGCAACAACAAACTACACTAGTAAATAAGAGAAAAATTCAACTTTCAAGGAAAAAATAATTTTCACTTGAAAAACAAATAAAGGACCCATGTTTGCATTCTCTTTATAATTTGGCAAAGGATGTGACTTCTTTATTTGACATTATTTTAAGAATCACTAACTACATAATTCTACTTCTGGTTTATAAATCACCTTGTATTATTCTACTAGTTTCCCTTCATAAACTCTACATTATTTTGCTACATTAGTTTACTTTATACCCCTAGTGTACCTACTTAGTGATATGTTCCTTGACTCTACCCACCCTAGTTTCTTGATTTATTTTTTTAATATTCTCTCATCTAGCTCTAAATTTAACTCCATGTTTAATTCTCAAGCTAACATGAGAAAAAAGCCATCCTTATCCAAGAGATTTAGCTATTGACAAAGTTGTGCTGGAGTTTTAGGGAAGAGAAATGTAAAGTTTTTCTTTTTGGAGGGGTAGGTATAGAGTTCAAGGTATTGTTCAAATTCTATTCTAAAACAACATAGATGGTTGTCACATGTTATCTTTGTTTTGCTCAAGGTTTTTTTCAAAGAAGAAAGATATAAGAGAATTTAAGCTCTAACTACAAATCTACTTGGCTAAGTTAAACTTTAGCGTACATAGAAAATAAATCCGATATAAGCTCAAGTTTTAATGGCCGAATGTGTCATACACCATAATATTTGAGAGTTAGAAATACATGTGAAGGCTCCTAAAAAACTTTCTATTCCATTAAGTGCACCAAGTATTCTTTAAGCATATGTAATCAAAGTATTATATTTTGCACTCAAATGTAAGCATTGTGCATGCCCTTAACACACACACACACATACACACACACACACACACACAAGTATTCTTGACACATACATAATAGAAGTCTTATATTTATCACACATCAACAAATGTAGGCATTGTGCATGCCCTTAACACACACACACACATGAAAACTTGTTGCTGTGATAAAAAGACAGGGTTATGGTGATTTATATCTATTGAGTGATGCAAGTTTGAAGGATAAAGGTATAGTAGGGAGGTAAGTAGGGTTACATACATATATATACATGTTTGTTTGTGTGTGCGTGCGTATAAAGACAAAGAAGGTGGAGGGGACTTAATCTCTAAATTTAGCATGTGAAATTTTAGAGGCAAGTAGTTTTTATAAATAATTTCAAAATACTATTCCAAATGCGCTCTAAATAATGTTTTGGCATCCCTTATAGCTATAATTTGAGTTCCCTAAATTAGAAGTGAAGGGAGGTTTAGGAAACGAACTACAACATTTGAAAATGTGGCAACCTAACAAACAAAGTTTCCAGCTTTTATTTTTAAAAAGAATAAGAAGAAAAGGATAAAAGACCCAACAAAGACCTTTTTGGGTAGGAATAATTGAGTAAAAACTACCAATTCAAAGCCCATATAGACTTGAGATCAGGGAGGAATCCATTAACAAGAACTGTTGATATAGCCTCTCAAGCTCCTATAGGGGGAAGTGGGACCAAATCTATAGGCAACCTAGAAAGCATTAAGGAGTGTACCTTGTTTGAATCTCACTCTGATTCCATTTCATTGGTAGGAATTAAGCAAGGTCTAGACCAAACAAACTTGCAGGACATACACCAAAACTATCATACAAGGGATAAGCTTCCATTCCAACATCCGAGTTGGACAATAAATAGCGCAATTGACATTTGGTTTTGTGAAAACCTTGGGTGCTTTAATCTATAGATACCTGCAAGAAGGCAATTATCTTATCAAAAATTTGAGCACAAAATTTCTTTTCAATGCTCCATGGGTGAAATGCCAAGGAGAGACCTGTATGGGAAAATATGAAGAAAGGTATCAATTCCCTAAACATACTAGCATGGTGGATGCACTTGGTGAGGAAAAATCGAAAGATATCACCAATGGGAGACAGGGACACACACAATAGGACTGTGCAAAGAAGAATATAGGCTACTAAGGATCTAGGTATGCCATGTGTTTTTGCTTCTCACTATGATATAACAAGTGGGACTAATTGGGATGAATGCTTCAAAGCAAGGGTAAGGATGACTACAAAGAGTAAGTATCAAGTAGTAGACAATAGCCAAGTACACAATATCTTCAAATACAACCCTATTAAAGAAGTGGACAAGGACATAGGTGAGAAGTATTTTTACAAAAGAAAGTATTTAGGATACGACTTACCTTTTACCCAATGGTAGAGAATCATGGCAATGTCTCCCAAGGGTTGAGGGATGCAGACCATAATTACTATAAAATACTTTAATGGAAATAAGTGAGGGAGCTTAGGTGGACAAGAAACCCTCTCTTAAATATGCAGCCCCCATAAGGATCAAGGGACCAAATGAAACGAGGTATATTGAAGAAAAAATAGATCAAAGATCAAGAAATCCTCACTCACCCCTCTATTTGGATATTAGAGAGCACACATATGGCCTACACAACCTTAAAGAGTGCCAATGAGACCAAACTTGAGCCATAGAAAAAGTGAGGTAAAGGTAGCTCCCATGAGATCAAAACACAAATAGTCGTTGAGCCTAGAGCAAAACTTCTAGTGAGAGTAGAGCCACCTATCTTTAGAGCACCTAGATGACATGAGGATAAAGGTCACAAGAAGTTAACATTTTTTGGGATCTAGAAGCTAGTAAACAGTTATGATGGATTTGGGAATTGTGATGATCATGTAGCTACCTTTAGACAAGAGCACAACCACTGCTTTTGGGTGCATCTCCCATGAAATATATTGAATAAAGGATTCAAGATATGGGAATTGAAATTGTAACATTACAACATTATTTTGAGGAGC
>JAWWVC010000116.1:0-11865 GCA_033807815.1 Rumohra adiantiformis | reverse complement strand
TATTTGACCAAGCGGAACTCAAGGAGGAAAAGGCAACAAACATCAAGAAACCAGTGCTACAGGGACAAAGATAAAGATAAAGGAAGCTAACAAAAGAGCAAAGGAGGTGATAAATGCAAGGGAAGCTAAAATAGAAGACGGAATCAAGACAATTAAATTTCCCGGAGGCCATGAAATATGTCTTGCAACTAATTGTAAAAATCCATTTTTAACTCTACAAAAGCCTAGGATTAGTTATATTCCACTATCAAGAATTAAAAGGGGCCACAAGGACTCTTGACTTGTAATATAACTAGCCACATAGGTCAAGAGCAGCGCACGAGCCTAGGAAGTAAGTTTGGGCCCCCAAGTTATGAATATGGGGTAGCCCACTACTCAAAAAGGAGGAAACAATGAGAAAAGGAGACTCTTTTTGCTAAGAATATATGGTGAAGAAACGTTTTGCAGAGAAGGAGGGTTTGTGAAGGATTTGCTCTCTCTCCCTTGAGCTTACACTATCCGCCATTGCCATTTCTTGTAATACACTTTGCTTGTAAGCTGTTCCTTGCTCAATAAAGTTGTTAAATCTCATCTTGTGTCGGCCATGGTGCCTTGAATGGAAGATAATTGGCTATTGTGTTTATGAATTAAGCTTGTGTTTTGTGCGTTGTGAGTAGCTATGGAGTGTATGAGCTCCTTTGTGCTTGCGTTCCCTACATTGGCTTGTCAAAAATTGGCAAATTAAGCAAGTTAAAGCATGCGTAGTGAAGTTAATTAGGGTTGTGTATTGGTGAGAGTGTAGAATAAAGCATGTAACCCTTATGCTCTATCTTGGATCCGTAAGGGATGACATCCTTACGCAATTTCCATACCCTAGCCGGGTAGTTTCCTCAACGCACAATGAATTATGTTAGAGTAGAAACAAGTTAGTAGCTACAACCACCTAATTGCAGCGATACCGCTAACAGCTTATTCATAAGCTTGCTCACCCACTCTCCTTAGAATCTCATAGGGTCCATAGTATTTGTAACTGAGTATTCTCAACTTTTTAAGTTTTAGAGAATTGCGCTTGGGTTCGACCCTAAGGAATACTTTATCTCCCTTCCCAAAATCCTAGAAGAGTAATGTAAATCTACATAACATTTTTGCCTATCAATTGAGATTGTTCCTAATAACTTGAAGATGTCAATATGTTTCCTCAAGAGTGGGCTTGGTGGTAGGAACAAAAAGGTTGGGGCTGGAAAATTGGAGAGAAACTAAGCATTATTGACTATAGAGAGCATTGAAGGGTGGCAATCCCAATTTGTGTGAAAATAAGAATTGTAGGCAAACTTAACTAGAAGAAGATTCTTGATCCCAAGACAAGGTTGTTGATTGCAATAAGATCTTAGCATATGTTTGATGACTTGATTCAGTCTCTCTCTTTCTCCATCCATCTTTGAACGATAAGTAGTGTTGTGATTGAGTTGAGTGCCTAGATATTAAAACATAGATTTCCAAAAACTTGGAGGCAACTTTGCATCTCAATCACTTATAGATCTTGTAGGAATCTCATGTAAAATAACTATCTCCTTGAAGACTACTTGGGAAATATCTGATGTGATAGCCGTTGTCTTGACTAGGATTAAACAAGAAACCTTGGTTAGCTTATCTATCACATCAATAATTGAATAAAAATTTCTAGCTATCTTGGGAAATCTTGTGATAAAATGGTCAAAACTTGATTTCAAAAGTGAACTCTTCTAGAGATTTTACCCAGCATCTTTGTTGCATGTTAAGTTTGTCTTGGGTGCATATCCACTAGAAACTTTTGTAATGAGTAACAATCTTAAATACCTAACCTAGTAGCTAATGTGGACTGCTGCTAAATATTTCTAGGTCATGGATTGGGTAATTCTTCTCATGGCTCCTAAGCTATTGAGATTTTTATGCTATGGGGTGATCTTCTTTTGATGCTAAAGGATTCTATGTATCCCTTTGGTTCATTCATTCACTATAACTTCAAGGTCTTTTCAAAATCTAGAAGCTTCAAGACAAGTTCACTAGTCAAAATTTCCTTTTGTTTGCTGAAGGTAAGGTCTCTTCTTTCTAATCATGTGAAAGATTGGTCTTTCTTGGTGGGTTTGGCAAGAGGTCCTGCAATGAGGGCATAATCTTGCACGAATACTATGCACCATCTAATGATACCAATAAACTCTCAAAATTTAGACATTGAATTGGGAATTGGCCAACTAACAATAGTTTCTAGTCTAGGGAACTACCATCTTTAGAGATAAAGATCCCTAGAGAAATAACTTTTCTATAAAGAATGAGCATTTGCTACGCTTGGCATACAGCTTGGCTTTCCTAAGGATTTGTAGGACATGGTTTAGGTGCTATTCCTAATCTTCTCTAGTTTTTGAATAAACCAAAATGTCATTAAAGAAGACTAGAACAAAGTCATCTAGCTCTTTTTTGAAAACATCTATCCTAAGATAATTGAAGGTAACATGAGCATTAGTTAGACCAAAAGGCATACTTGTGACTTGCTAATGCCCAAACCTTGTACTGAATGTCATCTTGGGAATATCCTCTTCCTTGATTCTAATATGGTAGTATCCTAATCTAAGATTTGTTCTAAAGAAATATTTGGAACCACTAAGTCAATCAAGTCGTTCATCTATGCGAGGCAAGGATTATTTATTCTTAGCTATACACTACCTCAAAAATCTATGCATAGTCTAAAAGTTGCATTTTTCTTTTCTAGAACAACACAAGAGCACCCTAAGGAGAAAACTTGGGCTTGATGAAGCTTGCCCTAAGAGTTGAGTCAAATGATCCTTCAACTCTAGTGCCTTAGATGGTGACATCTTGTAAAGAGTTATGGCTATTAACTTGGCACCAAGAATAAGCAATCTTGTACGCTTATTCACTAGATGGAGGGAGATTTGACAATTTGGAAAAAATGTCTTGATATTTTCTTAGTAATTTGGGTTTTTTCTTTTTCCTTACAAAAGCATTTGCTCCTTGTCTTTTTTTTTTTTCACAGTTATCCTATTTTGTTTCTTGGCATTGGTTCTTGTATTCTACTCTAACTCTTTGTTTTCTTTCTTGCACCACAACTTTCCACACCTTAAGCTCCAAGATACTCCTCCTTTTGGAAATGAACTCCCTTGAATAAGAATTCTTTTCTTATCTGCTGTGTATTCCTTATCTTGATTTTTGCTTACTTAATCAAGGCAAGGTTAAAGGTTCACTCAAGTTTACTACTAATCATGTCCTTACACTAAGTTTTTGAATCTCAAAATGTTTGCAATTTAACGCCAGAGTAAGGTCCAAATTGTTGATATCTCTAAAAGTATTCTTGCATAATTTCTGAATCAAATCTCCCATTTACCCTTGCTAATAGCTTGATTTGGAAAAGATAATCCCAAAGTCTTGAGTCCTTTTGAGGTAGCTAGGTTAGGATTATTTTGTCAAATCTTCTCATGTAATCTCTTCACCTCGATCTTATTTGGTTTACCAAGGTTCTTAGAATCCTTTACCAATAGTCATTTTGTTTGAAATCCATCTCAGTACCACTGCTAGATTCACTCAAGGCTCTTGCTCCCAAATTCAACTAAGTAACTAGTTAAGCGTTCTATGAACTTTTCATAATTTTAATTTTGAACCTTGACTTCTAAATAGCTTGAGTATTCAATATTCCCAAGGTTGCATACTTATTCAAAACTAATCTTCATGAGAAGTTGTGCAAGATTCAAGCTCTTCTAGATTATCGCTATCCACTCTCAAATATCTTAGTTGAGAAGAAAAAAACTTCTCTCACATTTTCTTATCTATTCTCCCTTAGCAAATGGCTTAGTTATTCTCTTTTTCTATCAATTTGTTCACATTTCCTTTGAAATAAGGACAATCACAATTGTTGAGTCATATAACAAACTAGCATTGTTAGAGTTTTTTCCACCTACAAGATAATTCTTAATCCTAATGCAAACATATTAACATAATCTCCAACAATGAGTCCCTTACTTGTCCCAATTCCTAATTCTTCTATTCTTTTCATCCTTTCCATTGATAAGATTAAGTTTTCTTTAACCCTGGAGCTCTCAATTTATAATCACAATTGATTCCTTCTAGAATCACACATTTGTGACAGTCCAATGAGCAAACCAAAAAACAAGGACAATCCTTTTCTTCAACCAATAAATATTTTTTCCAAAATAAATTGGACTTAATCCCATTTAAACCTTTAATGTTTCTCCTCTTTTGTATCAGGGGGTAGTTGTATCTTACTACCCCTTATTATACAAGATCATGAAGAACATCTCACGGTTTCACATCCTTAGGTAGCTAATCCGCATCTGCTACTTACCCAATTTGTCCTTCACAACCAATAATTGATCTCACTATTATTCTCTTCTTACCTTTCTCAAGAGGAGACAACTTGTTTGATCCTAAGGATAGAAACATGCTCTGATACCACTTGTGATGGCCATGCTAGGGTTTAGCAATGCCTATTCTTCAACACCAAACTTGTCCATTCCAAACCCCCGTTCCTCCTACTTGGTACCAACATCAAGACAAGACCCCTCCTACTCTCTATTGCCAACCCAAGTGGGTCTCAAAGCAAATCCAAGATCCTTCAAAATTCCACCCCAAATATCTTGATCAATACCATAAGAAAAACTTTCCCATAATTGAAGTCATCAAACTAAAGGCGGACTTCTTCCAAGGCCAACTTGAAGAAGCACTCTAGTTGTCCTCCTTGGTTCAGGATACCAACCCCTTTTTCTTGATCATTCTCAAGCATGACACTTGGCTTGTTCCCCTAAGAGGAGTGTTGTTGCTTCTATACGTAATCCCTTGTTCACCCTATTCTTGGGCATGAATGAAACCAAGCGCTAAAAACTAGCTCCAAAACTATCAACCCAAGCCAAAAAGGGTTAGCCCTCAAGAGTTCCTCTTGCAAGTCCTTCCAAGCTTGCCTTCAAACAAGGAAAAACAACTTTACTCCAAACAAATTTTGTGTGAGCTATCCAATTTCCAACTTCTTGTATTTCTTTTTATCCTAGTTGAAGGCCTTATGTTCTTTAAATTAATGATCCTTAGTCAAGTTCTTCTTAGCTTACTTGATAACAAGATCCTTAGAAAAAAAGATCTTAAACAAACAAACTTTCAGCAAACAATCCCCAAAAGTATGGGCCGATCTCTTTACATTTTATGGTTTTGTCTCATTTTCATGGGTTGGTTTAAACCCTCAATTCTAAGCGTCTAAGCCAATTTATTTGTGCTTGTATGGATTCAAGGTGCAAGTAATCCTTGGTGCAACTCTAGGAAGCCATTCCTTGCTCACCCATCCCATATAAGCAAACAAACTTGAAATCAAACAATGCATCAAATAAGAGATTAAAGACCTATCAACATCCCTTATACCCATTGTTCTTTGAATGGTTATGATTGTTTTTTGAATCCCTCAACAAGCCTTTTCAAAAATGGAATGCCATTGATATGGTTATGGTGGTGTTATACTAGAAATATGGTTTACCTTGAAAAGCTAAACATGATTAGTAGAGTAATTAGGCTCCCAAATTAGGCTCCTATAAAGAGTGCTTTCACACTTTACATTGTGAGATATGCATGGCTGAATTGAATAAAAAAAGAGAGAGACCTTTAATCATTCTTTAGGCCTTTAAATAGGCCAATTACATTAGCAACTCTAACGCCCAAAATAAGAGGAAAAATTGTAGGCCTAATTTTAGGCTTGATTAAATGCCACCGCCTATCACTTCAACCACCATTGGAGAGTGTTCTCACGCGGGTAGAGCATAGAGCTAGTTAGATGACTAGAAGGTTGTTCTTGCATTGAGTTTAGGTTGAGGTTTAATCCCAAAAACCACCCTCGTAAACCAAGACCTAAGAGAAAATGGGGTTTTTGGTATACCCCCTAATCGTAGATTTTTGGTGTACCCACTAACCTTGGATGTAAGGTTTTGTCCAATAACCTTGAGATTACAACATACACATAGCTCTCTTCATGAGGTTGAACATCCCAAGAAAAAGGGGATAGTGAAGAAAGTGTTATCCCAAAAAGATTCAGAGTATGTGTGATTCATAACTCAAGAAGTTGTTTTCTTTGTCATCCTTCTTTTTGTCTTCTACCCAACGTAAATGTGTTACCTATGTAGCTTAGTTAAGCTCTATCTTTGAATCAGCACTTTGACAAAGGATGATTGTCTTTTGTGCAATGAATGCACGGATGTGCCTTGTAGCAATATTTGGCAAAGTGTCCAAGCTTTCCACATTTAAAGCACTTCTTTAGATTGTGGGTGGTGATGTAAGTGGCTCCATTTACCTTTAACACCTTGTTGCTATATTTAAGCTTCTTCTCCTCTTGTTGAAGTGAGTTGATGATGTCTTCAAGATTGGGAATAGAATCTTTCTCCTTGAGTACGGTGACTATCTGGTCATAGTCTTTAGGAAGAGCTTCTAGAAGCACTGCTACTTTATCTTCTTCATCCAACGGAGCTTTGACATAAAGTAACTATGTGCATATGCTCTTGAGTCTATTGGCTAGACTCCCTAAATCATCATTTCCTAGCATGGTTAAACCATAGGCTAAACCATAGGCTTGCATTTTTAAAGAGATTTTATTGTGCTTTGTCTTAGTGCCAAAAATACGCTTGAGGATTTGCCAGGATTCAAATGATGAAATGGCCTCATCTACATAATGAATATGGCTATCATCTAGTGCGGTGATGATAATCCCTAGTGCTTATTCATCTCTTGACTGTGCTTGTGCAGTTGACGCCTTGGTAGCACCATTTTTCCTATCCGTAGGAGGTTTTACAAGATTCCATAGGTTCTTTTTCATTAAAGAACCCTTTTATTTTGTTTGCCATGTGCGGAATCCTTCTCCGTTGAATTTATCTATATTTTCCTTGCCCATTGTGTGAGCGGGAATGTTTTACCGCCAAGACTCTCGGGGCAGTGTCTAGTCCCGTGTTACAAAGCTTGCAATGTATAAGAAAATGCCTTTACTCTAATGTGTTTTTCTTACATAAAAAACTTTAATAATTCATATTTTTTAGACAAGGTTGTGTGGTTATACTTGAAAGCTTTAAAAGCTTTCAAATACATATACAATCTTGAGCATAAAATGACTAAAGGCATGAAATGAAAAGGTGTAGCCACTCTATGTAAGGACAGTAGCTTTTAGCTTTAGTTAGAAAAAACAAAAAAAAGCTTTAAATGAAAAAATATTTAGCTCATGTAGTGGTTGAAGAAGCCTACTACTTGAGAGAAAAATAATGAGCCACGCATTGTAAATCAAAAAATCTTAGCTTATGTTTTGGGTTCAAATGAAAAGAAACTTCAAGCTTTAAATGAAAGAAAATTTTAGCTCATAAAGTAAAGCTTTCAACTCATAAAGGGAAAAGAATAGCCTAGCTCATAAATTAAAGCTTTCAACTCATAAAGTGAAAAGAATAGCCTTGATAATTTGTGAAAAAACGTGGGCTGAATTTTATGAGAAAAGAGAAGAAAAACCCAGAGCAAGTGTGGACCATCACGGAGTAGAGCCTCATGCCGATTGGCGGACTAAAACATCACCTTAGCACCTTTGTGGGATAACTCTAGCCGCTTCCCAATCTGAATTTCATGCACTATAGAGGAAGAAAGCCCTTGTGTGTGTAGGGAGATTAGTGACTTAAATTGTCTTATAATTGGCACAATGATGAAGCAATTGAGCAATTGAGTGCATAAAGAGAATGGTGAGATGAATGCTAAGCTATTGATGTGCTTCACGCTTTGATACCAATTGAATAATTAAACATGATTAGTAGAGTGATTAAGCTCCCTAATCAGGCTCTTATAAAGAGTGCTTTCACACTCTACATTGTGAGATATGCACGGCTAAATTGAACAAAAAAAGAGAGAGACCTTTACTCATTCTTCAGGACTTTAAATAGGCCAATTACTTGAGCGTCTAGGGCTCAAAATAAGAGGGAAAATTCTAGGCTTGATTAAATGCCACCGCTTATCACTTCAACCACCATTGGAGAGTGTTCTCACGCGGGTAGAGCGTAAAACTAGTTAGGAAATTAGAAGGTTATTCCAACCTCGAGTTTAGGTTGAGGTTTAATCCCAACATACCTAACAAAAAGAGATCTTCTTCATAAAGAAGTATGAGGAGCATACCTGAGTTCATACTTGAGGTAGTAAGGTTAATCCAAGGGTGCGAGGAATTTAAGAAAGATTCTAATGTCAAGACTTCAAGATGATTGCAACTTGTGGGATTTGTTTGATACACAATCAAGTGGTTAAAGGAAACTTGCATCATATGAAAGCATTACCTCAAAGAGAAAGAAGCTTGCTTACACAATCAAGTGGTTAAGTGTTCAAATGTAAAGATAATCTTAAATCCATACTTGGTTGATGAGATCCCAATATTAATGAGATAACTTTTTCAAAAATATTTAAGCTTTCCAAAAAATGGAAGTTAGTGATATGTTAATGGTTAAGCTTCCATAATAGAGCATACAAGCTTCTACTACATACTCAAAAGGTTTTCATTAACCATTTGTTTTATTAACTATGCAGCTAATCTTTCATTAATCATTTGTATTATTAACCATGAACCTAAACTTTTGATTAATCAAGCATGAAGAAGAGATTATCATATACATAATTTTCTTTATTATTTGTATGTATATAATCTATAAAAAATTATGCTCTTTAACTTTAAATAAGTTGGCTTAAGGATTCTTGAATTATGTCTTTACACATAGCTTTACTATTAATGCATTAAAAGAGATTAAAAAAATTTATACTTTTTATACTATGGGGGATTTTTCTTAATCCATTGTATTTTCAAAAAAAGAAATTATCATTAATCTTGAATGACAAGGAGAAGGTAAAATTATCATACTTATTCTTCACTACGCATGAAACATTTTCTTGCTTCAAACATAACGATTAAAAAAAAGAAATTTATGTTCCATGATTTAAACACATGAGAGGGAGTAACTCTCCTATGAGTTTTTCTATGTATTTAATGCCCAAAAAGAATAACTAGAACAAGATTGGTGCAAGGTAGCATTAAGGGGAAAGGGTGATTAAAGGAGTGATTAATATTCAAGAATCAATGGTTATTTTGGAGCATAAAGAATATAAAGTGAAAGAAATTCATCATTATGAGAATTAATTAGGTTAAGGATGCTTTCTTAAACAATAAGAACGAAAAGGAAGTTGTTAAAAACATAATTTAAAGTTGAGCATAGCATTCTTGAAACAAGGTTACCGTCACCAAGTAGAAGCTTCACTTGGAGGAAGAAGAAGTAGCCTATTGAACAGGATAGGAGAACATGTTTACTTGATCTTGTAAATGCTTCACCTTGAAGAGAGGAAGAGCAATTCTTGAAAGAGGATGGGAGAAGAGGTTATGAGTGGGTTAATTATGGAATGGTAATTAAGAGAGCATGCCATATCTTATGTAGGAAAGCTTAAGAAAAAAGGGGAAATGAGGAGAGCTAAGCAAGAAAGAGTGAGAGCTAAGCAAGAAAGAGTGAAGGAGGTAACATGAAAGCTAAAGGGCATGGAAGGGAAGCTTCACCTTGAAGCTTTGGGAGCTGCGGAGAGGATGAGAAAAATATTGCTCACTAAAGAGAGTAATTTTTTAAAAAAAGAAGAGAAGCCCTCCTTTTATATTGGTGGGAGGGTACTCTTGAAGCTTGTCCTAGAAGCTTCCTCTTAGTGGGATCTACCTCATCATTCCACTATCTTTTCTTTTATGCATAAGATGAGATAAGCTTCCTCTTAGTGGTATCCACCTCATTTTTTCTCTATCTTTTATTATTTTGCGTAAAGTGAGATAATTATCAAGAAGTTTCTAGCATCTCATCCCTTTCTCATGGATTGAGACCTAAATTTATTTTTTTCTTACAAAAGCTTTTCGGGAAGTTTCTCACGCATTGGCATATTTTAACTCCAAAATTTAAGAACCAAAGGAGATTTATTAGCTATGGTCACAAATTTAGAAACACAAGTTAACTAGGATATTCATGAGTAAAATCAAGAGTTTCCAATTTACAATTTCCTTGGATTTAGTCTCAATTCACATGGTGCTTTACCCTAAACTTATCAAATCTTTTTAAATAAAGCTTAATATGCAATTAGAATGGGACAAAAGTTTATTTTTTGGCTAATAAAACTTAGAGAAGGATTTGGAGTGAAGAAAATTATTGAGGGCATGCTTTCCAAGGTAGTGTCTAAAAAAAGCTAGCTAGAAGCAAGTACAAGATTGGGAGGAGGCCCTTTCACTTACACACTAGCATGTGCTTTCCTTTGCTCTCCACACATGCACGGTCAAGCCCACACACACTCGCAGCTCCAGCAAAGCCGTGCACCCTTCTCTCCCCCTTTTTGTGCCAATTTTTGTCGGGTGGCTCCACAGAGATGGACACCTAAGAGAACGATGGCCGCCCCTTCCCTCTCTCTTGTAACTGTGGTGGGGGGAGGGGGTTTCCCTCTCCCTCTCCCTCTCTCTTACTTATACAATGAGAAAGTATTCACATCAAATTATCTTGATCCCATAAGTGTCCATTGCTTTCTACTAGCCCAGTGGAGCATGCAATTCAATAACATAAGGATTTTGGGTCAATTTGCTTGCTTCTTTCCACTTACTCCAAAAACACAAGGATTTTTTGGGTTAATTTGCTTACTTCTTTGCACTCACTCCAATAACGCAAGAATTTTGGGTTAAATTTCTTACTTATTTTGTGTTTGCCTATAAGTGCAAATGCATGTGTGTGTTTTTGTGCGCTAGCATGTATGGGTGTAAATGGGTTTGAAATGCAAGCTTTTGAAAAACAAAATGTGGGCAAGTTAATGTGTGTATGCACATGTGAAAGCGTGTGTATGTATGTGTGAATGGATTTGTGTATATAAGTTTTTGAATACAAAAAGTGTGCATATGTATGTGCAAAAGGGTATGAAATGTGTGTTTGTATGTTTTTAATGCCAATTATGTGTGCGCAAGTGCATGTTTTTGTGTATGCAAGTTTTTAAAAGACAAAATATGTGCCTATGTACATGCAAAAAGGGTATAAATTGCATGTTTGTATGTTTTCAATGCCAATTATGTGTGTGCAAGTGCATGTTTTTTTTAATTTTGCAACATTTTTAGCGTACAAGCTACATATGCACAGATTTTTGCATGCAATTGGTAGAAAAAATTGAATGTTTCTGCAACCTTAAGTGTGCACATGTGTGCAAATAGAGCTTACTTGTCGTGCTTATTTGGGGATGGATTGCGTTAGAAGGCCTCAAGGATGAGGCCCTTTGCATGAAGCACCCCTTCGGCCTTCCCGTAGTTAAAACACACAAAATAAAACCCATATAAGTGGCGGAGTACCACCCGCTTAATTAGTTAAAATAAAAGAAGAAACAAAAACAAAGCTAGCAAAGGAGAACCGCCGCTAATTAGCTGTTGGTAAGTTAAAATTTTAGCTTTTTTGGGAGCTAAGCTCACCACGTGGGACTCTCTCAACTGCACCAAGGTTTTTCTCTTTGCAAGTTTTTGCTGATATAGAGGCTTCCCTCCCTAGCCTTGAGCCTAATACTCTAATCCAACAATTTTGCAATCATTTGGGGCTAATTTAAAAACCCAAACTGCCTCGTAAGGCTAACTAGCATAAGCTACCGCTCCCCAAAAGCGGCGCCATTTGTTGGGGCATTGCTAGCATGCGGTTCAACCCAACAAAGCTCTTTGTGGTTGCCAAGAGACTGTCAAGCCAAGGAGCTTGACCCGGCTCACTCATAGAGGACCCTTGCATTGTCAAGGCAAGGAAGCCTCTAGCATAGCAATTTGGGTGACCTTTGGCCTTCTCACAAGTACTCAAACCTCTCCTC